>BRYE01000011.1:11998426-12005926 GCA_030159115.1 Actinidia arguta var. hypoleuca | reverse complement strand
CTATCTCATTTTTAAGTTTATTTCTAGAAAAAAAAATCTATAGTATAAGAGAAGTTCCTTGGGTCCAAATAGAATCACCTGAATTTTTGTTCTCTCCACATCCAAAATCCCAAGTCTACTCTCATACTTCTGTTCGACTTGTTTAGGCACATCCTATTTCTCTCTCACTCGCTCTCTCTCTCTTCCATCTCATTTAGTGGTGGAGTCATACAGTGATCACACCCAAAATCGCAAATCTATCTCATGCATATGTCCTAAAACTTATTCTTATAGTTTGGCAGGTGGGGAAGAGGAAGAGAAAGGGTTTACTCTAGGAATTGAGGGAGTGGAGCGGTTTTCATGCAGGGGTTAAAGGTGACCACGAAGGGTGGCAGGGGATTAGGTCATCTTGGTGGCTCAGGAGGGCAGAGGGTGAGGGAGCTGGAAGGGAGAGTGGTACCGGAAGAGTATTGGGCAAGGACGAAACCAGAAATTAAGTTCGGTAGAATCAAAATTGTCAGAACTTATATTCAACGGGGTTAAATTATAGAATTTATAGAATTTAGGACAAATTACTATCTTTTTGGTCAATATTGTCTGAACTTATGTTCAACGGGATCAAAATTTCTAAAATTTATGTTTATCGGGGTCAAAATTATAAAATTTATAAAATTTAAGATAAATTACTAATTTTTATGGAGTTAAAATTGTATTTATGATAAATTATATTAAGAATAATAGTATAATTTTTTTTTCCAGTAAAGTCAATTAACCTCATTTGCTCTAACGTGACTTCGCCCATGATATTGGGGAAGCGGTGAATAAATAAATAAATGTTTGTCCATAGAGAATAAATTCTACAAAATAAGTGGACAAGTATTGGTTGCAAGCTTTAAGTTGTCCAAGTTGCGAGTATCTATTCTACCCCTTTGGATAAAGCTTTTTCCCGTCATTGATTGGAATACTTGTTTGTAGTTGGATACTTGAAAGGATGAAATAGATGAAATTCATAGTTCACGGACATTACCAAAGAAAATAATAATAGTTTAAGGGATAAAAGTAGAATTAACCTAAACATAGGAAATTTTTTTTTATTATAAACATGATACAAGGCTATCATGTAGTATTATATTCAATTATAAATTACTATGAAACAAAATGAGCTTTACTATGCTGTCTCTCATCCCTTACTTATATTATTGGTATTTGTTCCAATGAGAATTTAATAAGTCAAAATTCCATTAACATCTTATTGACACATATTTATTCTTTAAAATATCACTAATTGCTCACTTCACATTTTAGTGTAACACATTATCCTTTTGGTAGTCAAACTTACTTGACCTAAAAGATTTTGCTGATTTCAACAAATATTCAATGAAAATGCTTTGTTTGCCCTTATCAACACATCGCTACCGTTGACCACCATCATCGACCCAAACCTTAGCCACTAGGGGTGTCCAAAATACCCGTCGGACCCGAGAACCGACCAGAACCGACCTCATTGGGTCGGGTTGGTTCGGGTCTACCATCACCTCGGTTCGGTTCTGGGTCTAAAAATAAAATACCCGTCCGGTTCGGGTCGGTTCTCGGTTCTATAATTTTTTTTACCTAGAACCGACCCGAAGGAGAACCGAATACGGAACCGATATATAGACCCGAGAATATATTAATACGGTTCTCGGAGTGATTCGATTTGTATTATTTTAAATTATATTGGATGTTAATTTGTATTATTTTAAAAAATATATAATTGTGTAGGAGTTATTTGTATTTTTTAGTGTTCACAAGAGTCTAAATGAGCTGGGTAAACCCGACCCGACCCGAACTAACCCGACCCCGAGAGAACCGAAGAATCGAACCGAACCGTTCGGTTCGGTTCTGTTCGGTTCTCTCGAATGGTCGGGTCGGTTCTGGGTCCAAAAATCTGGAACCGTGAATGGTCGGGTCGGTTCTGGGTCTGACTCAGAACCGACCCACCCCGACCCATGCCCACCCCTATTAGCCACCACCTCTCCAACCAAACACTTATGGCGCCACCCACCACCCAAAAATCTCTTCATCTCACCACCATTTATTCCTCCAACAAGAATCAATTGTTATTTCTCCTAATTTATACCAAGGGCACCTAACTTCTACCAATACAACCCCACCAACACTGTCCACCCCCACAACTCCCCCTGCATGTCAATTGACAAATAATCTTGGGAATTAAGAGAAAGAGTTTTGGTTGTGGATGGTGGCTATGGCTATAGGAGGGTGGTGATTGTTATGAGAAAGAGGCAAAAATAGTTTTTGATGTGGGATAAAATCTCAACTTACTTATTCGGAGCTAGGCACGTCGCCTAAAGAGGCGACGTTGCCAATATCTATTGTGATCTCCAATCGCATCGCCATACCACTATTGCTCACATCGCCAATATATATGAGCACGCCAGTTGATCTCCACGTCACCAACAGGTGAGGTTGATTACTTCCCAGTCAGAGGATTCCATCCCCATAAAGATTCCATCTCCACGAGACTCCTTCTCCATTACGTCACCTATAGTTACGGTGTATTCTCCAAATGGCATCCTCCTATTTTATCTCTAATATTCACGAGATATCCCTTCATACTTATCTCTCTGAGGATCTCGCAGTGATTTTCGCGCACAACTCTCCATTCTCCATCTATAAAAAAGCCGTTTCTCATCATAAAAAAGTACGATTTAATCCTTACATATTCACTGTGATAGTACTGGTGTTTTCCTTTACCTAACTTGTATTCGCCCTGGCCTTATTCCTCCACCAGAGTGGTTTTAAGCGGCCCCATCCCGTCCAATTACGTTTGTTCATCTACACAGGTCCCCCGAGTTATTGTCAAGGTCCAGTACAAAAGCTACAAGCAATTTGGGCTATTGGTTGCTCGCCCCCAGATTTCAACCACAATAGTTTGGCGCTGTCTGTGGCAATGACAGTTCTCAACTTTCTATGCACCTGCGCAGCCACTTGTTATGTAGACCAAGTACCAGCAACCCTTTAGATAACAAAGCTCATCCTATGACAGATACCAACAAGCTCTAGATCTTGAGGGTCTCTATCGTGAGGTGCAAGTGATCGCCGAGCATATTAGGATCATGAACAAGATCAATGCCAGCTTGGTAAAACACCTCGCGACAAACAATTCGCTTCTTACCACTACACCTATTCTAGAAGAAGTTGATCGATCTCGCCATTCTCATCGATCGGGCAACCAGGACTCACAGAATCGCCATAGTGCTGGTCAGGGACATTCAATTAGGATATGGGGAAAGTCATCTTGCCGGGATGACCAAGCTCGCAAGCATCGAGATAAGTCCATTACCCAGAAAATTAAAGACCTAGTTACTCAGACCAACGCCATCAATACAAACGTGAAAGCTCCTATTATTGTGGATGCCTTGGTAAGGCAAACCGAGCCTTCATTCACAAAAAGAGTGATGAAGGTCAGGGGCTCGTCTAAATTCAAGTTGCCATCTCAGCTCAGAGTGTACGAAGGGAAGACAGATCCTATGGACCACCTGGACTAGTACAAGAATTTGATGATGCTTTAGGGGTACTCAAATGAAGTAATGTGTAAGGCTTTTTTAGCTACTTTGAATGGGGCAACGAGGTCTTGGTTCAAAAACTTGTCTCTTAGAACCATTGACTCATTTGGCAACCTGAGAAAACTCTTTGTCGCCAATTTCATGATCTGCAGAGTCAGGCAAAAGAATGCTTCACACCTATTCACAGTCCACCAAAAAGATGGGAAAAGCTTGAAAGATTACGTCAAGCGTTTTAATCCGGCTGTCTTAGAAGTGAAAGATCCTAGTGACAAAGTGGTGGTCATGGCAATGATGGAGGGTCTTCATCCTATCTTTCAATTTGATTCCCTCTCCAAAAGTGTCCCTGCAACCTTGTCAGCACTCTAGAGTAAGGTACATTGCAGTAGAAGAGTTAGTTGAGGCCAAACAAAGGAGGCAAGGAAACGATGACCATAAAAGGAAGGATTCACCTCACCATAATCAAATCACCTCGCCATTAGATGAGTTCGACCCATTAAGATCTAGTCCATTAGAATATGGATCTCCAAGTAGCTCACCTCACCAATTTTCATGTAATTATGGAATCGCCAATTTCTCCAACTCAGTTAATGCCAAATCTCCATGTTAGTGTTATCACCAATATCTATTATTAAAATTGCCAAAATAGATTTTCGCCAATAATGTTGAGATTGCCAAAATAGATTATCGCTAATTTCGCCAAAATAGATTGTCGCCAATGATATTAAGGTCGCCAAATTGGATTGTCACCAATATCAAGATCGCCCATTCATTGAGAAAATGATAAGGCATCTTGATCACAAAACAGTGGATATCGCCAATATTGAGAGTGCTCATTCATTAAAAGATTGGAAAATGATAAAGCATCTTGATCTCCAGACAGTGTATCACTTGATTACTTATTTTGCCATGGTAAGGTTTAATGTTTACGCAAGATAAAACAACTTAAAACCACCTAAGATCGCCTATTAATCAAGCTCGCCAACTTAATTTGATCGCCATAATAAAGTTTTCATTTTGCCTATTAAGGTAAATGAACTTAATATATTCACCCAACAGTTGAACTCGCCAGTTTCTCTAATTTAAGAGAACATCTTGATTTTAATGTTGCCTGTTTCTCCACGATAATTGCCTAAGTCGAAGTTGTCAAGGTTATTTGTTTATCACCAGGCATTGAACTCGCCTAGATTTTTTGTTCGCCAAAGGATTGGGGGATATTCATCAAATTCGCATCGCCTGATTGTCTAAGCTTTCCAAAGCTATTTTAATTCGCCAAGTTTATCTCACCAGCTTCTTAAGTCTAACTTCACCAATATAAGCAGAAAATATGTTATGAAGTAAATGAGACAAACAAAAGAAGTAAAAGAGGCAAATTGAGAAACATGAAAGAAGAAGTTCTTCCCATTCATTAAAAGGAGGAGGCTACAACTTGCCAGTACAAGAAAAAGAAAAAAAGATACAAGTGACTAAGGAGAGAAAGGGTCGTCATTCTGATCACCATTCTCTTTCTCCTCTTCTTCCCTCTCCTGTTTCTTCTTTAGCTCCTCCTCCTCCTCCTCCTCCTCCAGTAGATCTTGATCGATGCCCATGCCTTATAGGTCTATGCTGAGGTCAGGATAATGGTAACGAAGCTGCTGTTTGCAAAAGTCAAATCCCTCTTCAAAATATGTAGAGGTTGTCATTTCAATAGGCTCCTAAAATTCATCAGAGGATTTGTACTCCTCAATGGCAAACTTCTTAGAATGAGCTTCTTTATCCCCCCAACTTAGCAATCAACACCTCCAACTTTGTCAATTTGTCCGCGATGGCATCCTGTTCATCCTTCGCCTTGGCCAACTCTTCGACTTCTTGTTAATTCTGGACATTGAGCTCCGCCATTTGTCCCTCTAGATCGCCAGCAAACTTCTTGATGCAGACGGTATAACAACCCACCCAATGCCCGCGGTGTACCACGCGTCGTCGGGTGGCATCACACCGTAATCGTGGTCCTTTTTTCTTTAAATATTTTGTCACTTTAAAACTTCTCATGTGCGGAATCGAAACGTGTATATTTATTTTAGAGCCAATAGAAATTCAATATTAAATACATTCATTCGAAACACATGCCCATGACGGTAGAGAGATTGTACCTATCTTACATTCATACATAAGTACATACATTTCATATTCAAAAGGCATCGGACATTCTAGTCCAGGCTATACTACATGAATTCGTTATTCTTGTTACATAACATGATATAAGCTATCTTAAATTTTATATCATTCCAAATAGACTTCAAAACGCGTAATTCTTTCACTCTATTCCCCGTGTTTGTCTTTGTTTCCTGAAACATTGTTAGAAATAATATTCCTAAGCATGATTGCTTAACGTATAACTATAATCTCTAACATAAATTTTGCCATACATATCAAAAATATGAAAATACCATGGTAGATGCATGTAACATAACGTAACATAGTATAATAGAAAACATTTGTTCTTTCGAAATAACTTGTTCAAAATTCACTTATACATGTGTCCGCCATTAGTCTGGTATCATACATCATAAATGACCATCTTGTATAGTCAACATAATTCTCAAAACATACATTATGCACTATAACCTCCCGTCCTTAGTCGGGTTTGATAACGTGATTTTCACACACCCTTGAGTCGGGGCATGCCGGTCGAGTACCTTCCCGAAAGGTAAAAACATAATGGTACATAGACATATACATACAAAATCGTTTAAAATATTTCTCATCTAAGTCATGAATTTAATTTGCATATCATAACATAATTTCGTAAATATATCATAACATAAAAGAGTAATTTACTCTATTTTAGAAATTAAGGTTACTTACTTGTTTGCGTTTGTGTTGCGCTAATCTCATTCACCATGATCTCTAGGCTAGTCGGATTGATTCCTATACGTTTCATTTATTAACATGATTAGTATTAAAACCCTTGCTTAAGTATTTATAATGTACTTAAATTTTTTTACCAAGTACTAGGTTAATCATGAATGTTTGATTATTCAAAAATTAGTTTCTGTGAAGCTTCAACCGGTTGAGAAAAATATTCAACTGGTTGAGAAAAATATTCAACCAGTTGAGCATGATCAATAACTTAAAAAAATAGTTCAACCGGTTGAGAAAAAAGTTCAACTAGTTGAGCATGATCAGTAGCTAAAAATTTCATGTTCAACCAGTTAAGAAAAAATTCAACCAGTTGAACTAGGATAAATCAAAAACTCAGCTTTTCTGTTTAGACTTTCAAGCCTGTTTTGTAGCTAAACTAGTTTATTTTTTCATTTTTCTCAAGGATTGGCAAACAAGTCCATAACGTTTCCAATCAGTCCTATCTAGAACCATCAACTCCCATAGAGAACTCAAAGGCAATTTAAAGAACTATGACCAGAACACACCACATTGAAAGGGATCCATTCAACCAAAGTTTACATTTGTTGTCTCTGTTATTAGAAATCATGCAGATTATATTGGAAAGCACCTGCAGGTTCTTGCATCGGTCTCTTGTCCATTTCAATACCACACTGACGAGGCATTACTATTACCCTTCACAGTTAAGATTTGTTTGTTGTTCCCTGGTTTGAAATTTTTTTTGTTTTGTTTTTTTGAACATCTTGTATGAATGGTTTAATCTAAATATTGATCAAGTGACATTGGATGAAAAATGTGATGGCTCTTGCTAAGAAATAGAGGTTTAAGATTGTTCATCAAACGTCTTTAAAGAGTATATGCAATTTCCTTATACAAATGTACCTGAAGCTTATGAAAAGCACTCTCACTGTTTAAGTCTCTGTTAATTCACGTTTCCTCGTTAATTCCCAACATGACGAGGCTTATTGTAATGTAGAACTTTGTCTTATATAATTTATAAGTTGGTGATTGTTGATGTAACTCTCTTACATGATCCAATCACATGTACTATGTGACGCTCATTGAATGATATGATTAC
>BRYE01000011.1:11980926-11983426 GCA_030159115.1 Actinidia arguta var. hypoleuca | reverse complement strand
TTCCACACTCTTTATCCTCCCACTCCCTGACACTACTTCTACCTCTTGTCTCTTTTTAAAATTACCAAACTGTCCCTAGTCTCTCTCTCTCATCTCTCCTTCCACACTCTCTCTCTAGTTTTTTTGAATTTTTGTATTTTTTTTTTTCAATTTTTTTATTTTGTTTAGGGTTTAGACACCACTTCTGCCCCTTGTCTCCTTTTAAAATTACCAAATTGTCCCTAGTCTCTCTCTCTCTCTCTCATCTCTCCTTCCACACTCTCTCTCTCTAGTTTTTTTGAATTTTTGTATTTTTTTTTTCAATTTTTTTATTTTCTTTCTTTTTTTACTATTAATTTTTTTCAGTTTTTTTGTTTAGTTTTTTTCATTATTTTTTCTTCTTTTTCTTATTTTTTTTAACAAATTTATTTTTTTTTATAAAATTTATTTTTTTTATCAAATTTATTTTTTTTATCAAATTTATTTTTTTAGGATAATTTTTTTTATTATATGTTTATAATATTTTATTTATTTTTAGTTGTAGATTTTGAGAAGAAATTATTTGTAAAAATTTTAAAAAGTATAAAAATATGGGTTGTGGGGTAATTTAAATCAAAGGGTATTAAAAGGGAAAAAAAACAAATGATATTAAAAAAAAAAAAAAGAATCAAAGGTTATTAAAGAAAAAAAATAAAAAATAATAAAAAATAAATCAAATGGTATTAAAAGAAAAATAATAAAAATAAAAAATAAATAAAAAAAGAATCAAATGGTATTAAAAGAAAAAAAAATTAAAATTAAAAAAAAAAGTGAAAAGAAATAAAAAATAATAAAAGGGTATTAAAAGAAAATAAAAAGTAACAAAAAATGAATCAAAGAGTATTAAAAAATAATAATAATAAAAAAAAGAATAAAAGGGTATTAAAAAGAATAAAAAGAATAAAAAGTAAAAAATAATAAAGAATAAAAATATGTTAAAAGAAAAAAAATATATAAAAAGAGTAAAAGGGTATTAAAAGAAAAAGAAAAGAATAAAGTAAGTTAATGGCAAAATGATAATTTGAATGAAGAATTAAGAACAAAAATAAAAAAAATTAAAAGATTAGTCAAATCATGGTGAGTGGGTGTGTGAGGAGGGTTGGGAGAATAAATTTTCTTATTTGTAGCCCTTTTAGGGGAAATTTATTTTCACACACACCTAACAAATAAACACACACACACACACACCAGCCCCACAATTTCTCCCCCAAAAAGGACTGTTATGCCCTCCCATACTCTCTCTCTCTCTCTCTCTCTATTTTTGTGTAGTTTTTTTATTAGTTTTTATTAAAAAAAAATATTAGTTTTTTTCTTTTTTTAATTAAATTTTTTATCAAATTTATTTATTTATTTATTTATTTTTTAATTAATTTTTTTTATTGTTTTTCATCAATTATTTTTTTTATTTTGTTTTGCTATTAGTGTGTTTGTTTATTAATTGTTAGTATTTTTGTTATTTTCATATATATATTTTTTTCATACATATTCATTAATTTTTTTGTTAATAATATCTATTGGTTATTTATTAAAAAAAAATGATCAAAATTTTTTTAATTTTTTTTACTTTCACCTTTCTAATTTTTTTACCCCACAACTCATATTTTTATAAATAATGACTCCCAAAATCTACTACTAAAAAATAAACAAAAGATTACAAACATGTAATAAAAAAATTATTTATCCCAAAAAAAAATAAGCTAATAAAAAAAATTGATAAAATTTTTTAAAAATTATTAAAAAAAGAAAAAATAATAATGAAAAAAAATGAAACAAAACTCTAAAAAAAATGGAAAAAAAAAAATAAATAATAATAATAATTAAAAAAATACAAAAAGAAATATAAAAAATTGGAAAAGAGAGAGAGAAAGAGGGGGGGATGTGAGAGAGACAGAGAGAGAGAGAGAGAGAGAGAGAGCAGTGGGGGTATTTTGATAAGGGTTAATTTCACCTACTCCTGAGGTTTGGTGTATCGACATTTAGACCCGATACCTTTCAAAAATAGGCAGGTAGACCCCCCTGAGCTCTAGTATATTGGCAGGTAGACCTACTGCCGTTAGTGACGTTGGAATTTTCCGTCAATTAATCACTTTGACCGAAGAAAATGTCATAAATACCCTTGAAAAATTCTCTCTTTCTCGGGTTTTTTTTATTTTTTTTTCAGTTTTGTATTTTCTTTTCAGTTTTATTTTTTTTATTAATTTTTTTAAATAAATTTTTTTTTATCAAATAATCTTTTTATAAAATGTTTTTATTTTTGTCTAATTTAGAAAAAAATAAGTTAATTATTACTAAAAAAAAATGATGTGAGTTAGGGTTAATATTTTTTTTTTGGCAAATTTTTTTAATAAATGGTCCCTGGCTCAAATATTTTTTGGCAAAAAAATTTATTATTTTTTGACTTATTAATTAATCGTAAATTTTCAGATGGCCTATTAATATTTTAACTCGATTTAGTTGGTTTCATTTGGCCTACATATTTAAG
>BRYE01000011.1:11943426-11945926 GCA_030159115.1 Actinidia arguta var. hypoleuca | reverse complement strand
TCAACACTCAAACTATTGTTGTCAAAAGTTCGGTCGACCGAACTTGTCGACCGAAACTTGAAAGGCATAGCCAAAGTTTGAAGGATCAAGACTAATTGTCCAAGGTTGGTCACTGGAATTTAAGTTCAGGGATGATCGAAGTTCATATTTGGTCGACCGAAGCTAGAAGGCCACGACCGAACTCTCATAGAGATCAGTTGAATGCCAGAAAAATCAAATTTATTAAATAGACTTACTCTCTGGAATTTTAGTTCTCTGATGATCGAAGTTTACATTCGGTCAACCGAAGTTCAAAAGGGCACGACCGAAGTTCAAAAAGACTCAACTGAAGTTCAAACTAAAATATAGCAATAGAAGTGCTCATTGGAATTCTAGTTCAACCACGACTGAAGTTCAAGATCGGTCGACTGAAAGTGAAATAGGCCACGACCGAAGTTGTAAATCTCTCAACAGATCAAGAATGCAAGCCACTGGAATTACAGTTCATTCACGACCGAAGTTGATCGAAGTTTACGATCGAAGTTTGAAAGTTTGATTTTGCACCTCCAAATCAAAGATCCAATAGTTGGGATTAAATCTGAATGGTTAGATCAGATGCATTTAATGCTACAACGACTATAACTCATCTTTGGCTTATAAATTCAACCCTTAGGGTTGTTGGGAAGGCATTGAAGTGCTTTTAATTGCTACAATCACTTGTATTCATTTACTTCAATCCTTTGATCATTCATTGTGAGCTTGATTGAGATCAAGAAAGGTAGATCACTTTAGACAAGAAAGCTTCATTGTATTTATTATCAATCTAGAGTGTGTGAGAAAATAGTAACTTTAAACTATTGTATCTTGGTGAGAAGATCATTGTAAGTGATTGTGAGGTTCCAAGAGAGGAAGTCTCTTGAAGACTATAATGGTTTCTAGTGTTTGTAAAGGCTGTTAAGCATCCTCAAGCTTGAAGATAGTGAATTTCCAAGGAGAAGCTTGGAGAGTGGACGTAGGCCGAGATTTATCGAACCACTATCAATCGTTTGCACCTTCTTCTCTCATCTCCTTTTTATATCGATTGCATACTTGCTATATCTAGAAGTTCATTGTTTGTATAAGCTTTAAGAAGAAAACTTTAATTGGTCATTAAACCTTAGAAAACCTATTTCACCTCCTCATAGTTTATTTTCTAGCTAACAATTGGTATCAGAGCAGGGATTTATATTTCTCAAATTTAACAATATAGGAGCTAATGATCCATGGCCAATATCATAGGAAAACACATGGCCAAAGGTCAATCGATTACTAGGCCCCCACATTTTTCTAGTATCAATTATAACTATTGAAAAGCTAGAATGAGGATATTCATCAAGCAAATGATTATGCATGTTGGAATATCATAGAGAATTGACCTATTATACCAACAAAAATAATGGAAAAAGGAGAGGTTGATAAACCTCAAGATGAGTGGACACCTTTAGATACAAAAAGATGTACAAAATAATGTCAAAGCTATTCATGATTAGACTACAAAAGTGTAGTCTATGGCCGCTAAAACAACCTTTGTTAGTCGTAGATTAGGGCTAATTATATTTTCTTTGCCATATATTGTATTTAACCTCGTCCTTGATTTTATTGTAGGTATTTGAAACTAAAGGAGTGGTTTCGGAGCCAAAGAAGTGAGCCGGAGTGCGGACATGGCTTGGCGAGGATAGAGCCTTGTCTTGAAAAACATGCAAGTTCTTGGTCGTAAATTAGAATGTAATGAATAATACGCTGTTAGAAAGCTCTTTCCAAGATACACATGTTTGCATCTAATGAGCGTCACCAAATTCTGACTTCAAAGGCCTCAAAATCAGTTAAAAGCAAAAGAAGCAAAAAAGAAGAAGAAGTGAAATATTGTTCGAACGCCAGGATTGAGCGTTCAAAAGTCCCAAGAGCATGTAATTGGAAATTGGCCTGGCATTCAAATGCTAGGATTAAGTGTTTGAATGGCTAAAAACTAGTTACGGGCGTTCAAACTCCCAATAATGCTATTCGAACACCTAGGCTATTTTTTAAAAATTTTAGGGTTAAAACCTTGAGCCTATAACTACCAACCTTCATTTTATTTTTAGAGAGAGTCGAAGGCAGACACTTTTAGGTTTTGTTTTTAAGGTTTTTAACTCAAAATAGCCTTGATTTATATAACTATTTCTCTTTTATCATTGTAATCACTTAGATTCAAATTTCAATAGAAGTCTTTCATTTCCTTGCATTCAATCTGAGATTTTTCTTGTTTCTTTGCATCAAATCAATATTTTTAATTTTTTTCAAGTATTTCAAAGTTGTTCATAGATGGGGATGAGTAGCTAAACTCTCCAATCTCGGGATTGATTATGAAGACCAATTGAAGGTCTTGAATGACAAGGAAGGTGAGATTTTGGGTTTTAAAGTTCAATATTCAGTTTATTTTTGAGCAATTGAGAGGATAATTCTAGTTTTTTCAGTCTTTCACACAGCTCCTTGTGTGATCAAT
>BRYE01000011.1:11935926-11938426 GCA_030159115.1 Actinidia arguta var. hypoleuca | reverse complement strand
CTTCTCATTGGTTCTCATTGGACAAGAGGCAATTCTTTCGGCTAGTGAGACAATTTTTTGGGGATGAGCCTTACTTGTTTAAATATTATTTGGATCAAGTTGTGAGGCGATGTGTGCCGGATGATGAATTCCAAAGTGTAATGGGAGCAACTTCTCATCGAAGAAAATAGTGGCCAAAATTTTATAGAGTGGACTTTACTAGCCTACAATTTTTAAAGATGTTCATTCTTTTTGTTTGGTTTGTGATAGAAGTCAAAGGCTAGGGAGCCTTACTAGGAAACATATGATGTCCTTTAATCCTATTCTTATTATGGAAGATTTCATTGTTGGGGCATTGACTTCATGGGATCATTTCCTAATTCTTTTGGGTATCTCTATATTTTAGTGGCCAATTATTATGTATCAAAGTGGGTAGAGGCTATCCCGGCATGGACTAATGACCATCAAATTGTGGTCAAATTTTTAAAAGAATACATTTTTTTCCGGTTTGGTATGCCTCGAGCCATCATAAGTGATGGTGGCTCGCACTTTTGTAATAAGCCAATAAGGGTACTCATGCAAAAATATGGCATTGTTCACAAGGTTGGATTGCCATACCATCCTCAAACTCAAGGCCAAGTTGAATCAGCCAATCGAGAAATAGAGACCATCTTAGAAAAGATGGTTAATTCATCTCGAAAGGATTGCTCTTCGCACCTAATTGATGCTTTGTGGGCTTATTGAACAGATTAAAAAACCATTCTCGGTGCCTTTTCATACTGTCTGGTGTATGGGAAAGTGTGTCACCTCTCGATTGAGGTAGAACACAAAGCATATTGGGCAATTCGATAATATAATGAGAAATTGGGTGAACCTACCCCGGCAACCACTGTAAGTTACAGCTAAGTGAACTTGATGAAATGAGAAATGATGCATATGAAAATGCAAAAATTTCAAAGGTTAAGATGAAAGCCCATCACCAACACATTCAACGTAAAACTTTTTATGTTGGTCAAAAGGTTCTTCTTTACAATTCTCTGTTACATCTCTTTTTAGAAAAATTGAGAAGTAAATGGTCCTGCCCCTATCAAATTAGGGAAATTTTTACCTATGGTGCTAATGAAGTACATAATCTTAAGAATGACACGCTTTTCAAGGTCAACGGGCAGAGGTTAAAGCCCCATTTTGAGCCTTTCCATGGCGAGGTAGATTGCATGGATCTCATTGATCCACCCATCATGGTTTGAAGATGATCAGAAACCATGTTTTTGTCCCCCTATATTTTTGTTCACCCATGTTTTTGTCCCTGCCCCCCAGGTTTCTATCCCCAGTCTTAACTTTGATTTTGTTGCTTTGAGGACAATGCAACCTCTTATTTTTGGGGTGAGCGAGCTTGTTTGGAGCTCTTTATTTGTAATTTTCTGTAATTTTTGGTAGGTTTATATTTGTATAATTGTAGTCTTTTATTTTGGACTTGTTATTTTTCCTTTTTCTTTGATTGTTTTTGTATTTATTTTTATTTTTTATTTTTGAAAAAATAAAAAACGGGTTTAAATTTTGCTCTTGCGTTCGAATGCCAAGAATGGCCGTTTGAAAGTCCCGAGAGCATGTAATGACAATTTTACCTTGGTGTTCGAACGGCCAGATGAGCGTTCAAATGCCTATCTTCGAAGTTGCTCCCATACTATACCTAGCGTTCGAACGCCCGTCTGACCGTTCGAACGCAAGGAGGAAATTATGGCTTTTGATAAGGCACGTCGAACTATTTTGTCTCATTTCATATCATTCCAACCGAGAGTGTTCGAGAGAGAGAATAAAGAGCACTTGAGAGACAAGAGAGAAAAAAGAAGTTTGAAGAGAAGATTATCTCCTGTTCGAACTCCCACTTCACCCAAGGTTTCCTAGAGCATTTTGTGGGCATTCTCCTTTTTCCCTCCTCTAGCTTTCAACCAAGGTAAGCTATCATTTTCATTTTTGCCCTAAATGCAATGAGAAAAACCCTAGGCTTCATTTAGAATTGATTTAGGGGTTTGAATTACTATTGTATGGGTGTATCTATATGCTTCATTGGGGTAGTTGAGACAAAAAAATGCCCTAGGAACACTCACCAATTCACTGCCCAACAAATGCTCAATGAAATATCTATGTGAAGATTTTGCTTAGATTAGGAGACCGATTGGGTTCAATTGAATACCAAAAGGTCTCTAGGCTTCACCAAGGGCATTGGGGAGGATAAGCCTTAGAAAATGTTTTTGTTCCAAACTTCACCAACACACATGCACACCAAGTATTCGGTGAAATGCTTGGATGAGCCAAATGTCACAATTCGATGGTTGTGGGCACCAATTAAGGCATGTTGGATATCATATATCACTTCTTGGCACAATGATTACTTACTTTAGGCCTTTGGACAATATTCTGTTGAACATTTTTGTGATAAATTATCATGTTGCTTGTTGTGCTTCTCTTGTAGGTGCTGTGATTGCTTTTTTAGAATAGAAATGAGTGATAAGGTTGCCAA
>BRYE01000011.1:11913426-11923426 GCA_030159115.1 Actinidia arguta var. hypoleuca | reverse complement strand
GACTCCACCAAGGAAGAAGACGAAGGACAAGAGGAAAGTAGCCGCCAACATATGGAAGTTGAGGAAAATCTGGGAGTTGAAGGAAACTTTGAGGTTCCTCCACCTCAAACTGAGGAAACCCACGAGGAACCTAGTACTCAAGTTCTTCAACTATAATGGCATGAAGAAGACATGATGCATGAAGAAGATCCTATGCATGAGGAGCATCCCACGCAAGAAGGGACTTCATTCCAAGGAGGGCCTCCAGCATGATTTCTCGAGTACTTTGCAAGTTGAATGAGACAATGGAGTGGATAGAGTAGCACCAAGAAGGGCATGCTAAGCATCTTGAGCAAATACTCCAAAATCAAGAGAAGCAAGAGAAATACATTTACAAGCTCGATGATCTATATAAAAATCTATATGAGCAACAAACTGCTTTCAATGAGCAATACATGGAGAAGATGGATAACATTAAGACCCAATTGGAAGGTCTCTGGGTCAACATCATTCCTTCTCCATCTTCTCCTCCTCCTCCACCATTTGATGCTATGCTATTAACACTCTTCCCCGGCCTCCTTATCGTGCCCTTGCTTATTGATGATGCCCCAAAGAGGGAGAAGAAAGAAGAAATCAATTTGCTTTAGTTTTTGTTTTTAGATTTTCTTTGTTATCCTTAAGGTAGCTTAGTTTAAGATGTTTTAAGTTTTTAATGAAATATTGAAGTTTCGATTGATGTGTTAATCATGCTCTTTGCATTATGCTATGTTGTCGTAGATGTTGACACATATACCATGATTGTTATGTATGCCATGCTTGATATGATTGCCATGACATTATGCTAAATAATATGCTTAACATGTTAAACTTTAATTTTTATTTATGAGCATAAAGAAATGGGGAGCCTATAAACTTTAAAATAAAATTATAATTTTCAAAAATAAATTGTGTAATCATAAAAAAGGGAGAGATTGTTGAAATAAAGGTAGTTTGATTTTGGTGATTATAATTGTTAAAAGCTAAGTTAAGGTTAAAACTTTTGTTGGAAATTGTATTAAGTAAGAAAAAATAACAGTGGTCTCAAAAATAGATTTACATATGTTTAAATTAATGTTTGAAACTCCTCACAAGTCATAATCAATGTCATTGAGAATATTAAAGAGGCCAAAGAATAAATTCAACACTCAAACTCAATTTGTATAGTTGACGTATGAACTATACAAGAAAACAACACAAAAGCTGTTGCTGTCAAAGGTTCGATCGACTAAACTTGTCAACCAAAACTTGAAAGACACAACCGAAGTCTGAAGGATCAAGACAATTGTCCAAGGTTGCTCACTAGAATTTAAGTTCAGGGACGGCCAAAGTTAGAAGGCCACGACCGAACTTTCATAGATGTTAGCGAATGCCAAAAATATCAAATTTATTAAACAGACTTACTTTCTAAAATTTTAGTTCTTTGACAACTGAAGTTTACATTCGATCGATCAAAATTTAGAAGGGCACGACCAAAGTTCAGAAAGGCTCAATCGAAGTTCAAACTAAAATAGAGCAACAGAAGTGCTCACTGGAATTATAGTTCAACCATGACTGAAGTTCAAGATTGATTTACCGAAAGTGAAACAGGCCATGACCGAAGTTGTAAATCTCTCAGCAGATCAAGAATGCAAGCCACTGGAATTACAGTTCATTCACGACCGAAGTTGACCGAAGTTCATGACCGAAGTTTGAAAGTTTGATCTTGCACGTCCAAATCAAAGATCCAATGGCTGAGATTAAATTAGAACGGCTAGATAAGATGCATTTAATACTACAACGACTATAACTCATCTTTGGCTTATAAATTCAACCCTTAGGATTGTTGGGAAGGCATTGAAGTGCATTTAATTGCTAACTAACTTGTATTCATTTACTTCAATCCTTTGATTATTCATTGTGAGTTTGATTTGAGATCAAGAAAGTTAGATCACTCTAGACAGGAGAGCTTCATTGTATTTATTATCAATTTAGAGTGTGTGAGCAAATAGTAACTTCAAACTATTGTATCTTGGTGAGAAAATCACTGTAAGTGATTGTGAGATTCCAAGAGAGGAAGTCTCTTGAAAACTAGAACAATTTCTAGTGTTTATAAATGTTGTCAAGCACTCACAAACTTGAAGATAGTGAATTTCCAAGGAGCAATTTAGAGAGTGGACGTTGGGCGAGATTTTTTGAACTACTATAAATCATTTGCACATTTTTCTCTCCTCTCTTTTTTATATTGATTGCATATTTGCTATATCTAGAAGTTCATTGTTTGTATAAGCTTTAAGAAGAAAATTTTAATTGATCATTAAATTTTAACAAACCTATTATACCCCCTCATAATTTGCTTTCTAGTTAATACGGACTATACAAAAAATATCTCTTAATAATGACGTAATGATATTTAAGATACCAACCAAGAACTTTTAAATTCAAATTCAATTTGATGAACATATATTATAATAATTTTGAAAAGAGTGAAGTATATACCTTTTTAGATATGATGGACATTAAAGTTTCTTAATGTGTTACCATATATATCACTTATGGGGTGGATATTTATGATTGACAAAGTCCTTGTCCTTTTATTCTCTAGATTTAGAAAATTATAACTCCTTCTAGAACAAGTCTCACACCAATGCAAAATATTTAAAATGAGTCCAAAATCAAATCAAATTTTAGTCAAATTCTCAACAAATTTTTTCATGGCAAGATATTAAACTAATGTACCAAAAAACGACCGTCATCTAAATATGCAAAGATCGCACCACATTTTAACAGTAAATTCAATATTAGCACAAAAAACTAAAATAGTAAAAAGTGAAATGTCGAATCCCTAAGATACTATAAAGTGAACTTTTTGTACCCCCAAACTCAAAACCGGGAATTATAGTGTGACTTCGATGGAATCCAGGGATGACAGTGAAATTTACCCCAAAGTTAAGGAGAAATTATTAAGTGCTCGTAAATTTTGGTGATGCTCTAATTTTAAAATATTTATTTTAAATAATGAAGTTCATTATTTTGTTTAGATTATAACATGTGTATACATGTCAGAGTATACTTCGAGAGCACCCAATAATCTCTCAAAATTAAGACGTTAAAGCCAACCACGTAGCCCAAATTGATCTACTGCCCCCAATCAAACGAAGCCACGTCACATACTAAAAGCCGTTTCCCCGCACTCGCATCTTTCTAAACAAAGCATAATTCCGAAGTGATAAGATAACCGAAAAACCATTTTGAAATGACTCTCTCTCTCCCTTTCTCTCTCTCTAGTTTGGATTTGTGGTTGCCGTCGGCACTGTTTCATTTTTGTGGAGATAGAGTCAAGTGTCCGTTTTCACCGACACCTGTACGCCCTGCATGCAAGAGAGAGAAGAGAGCAACTGGTCAACCTATAGTGACAGAAACTGCGTTTGTGTGTTTCTTCACCTCTGCCTTTCTGGGTTTTTCTCTCTCCTCTCTCTTTCGATCGGTTCATGTTTGTTTGAGTTTTGGGATCTTTCCTTAAATGGGTTTTCTCAGATCTGACTTTTCGTTTGGAACAAACCCTAAATGTTTGTTACCATTTCGGGGAAATAAAACCACAAGCCCTTTGATTTTTCATTTATTTATTTTTTTATTTTTCTTTAATTGTGGAACGACAAGAGAATTGACAGAAGAGAGTGAGCACACAGAGGCAAATTGGTATAAGTCTGTATGCCATTGCTCTTGCGTGCTCACTTCTCTCTCTGTCATCTTGCTATGCCCCAATTCAACCTCCCTTCTTTCTCTTCTGCTTCTTCTCTCTCTCTCTATAAGTACATGATGCGGGCTATCTCTAGCCTTGATTTGCTTTGGGTTTTATTTGTTTGAATATGATTATTTTAAGTGAATGTATTTAATTGTATTTGGTAGCGTTAATAGGTCTGAAAGCGTGACTTTTGATGGGGTTTTGTTTTTGTCCTTTCTCAAATTGTAACCCTAATTACTGTGCTAAATTAACGGAAAAATACTGTTATTATGGGGCCATTAACATGTTACTCATATAGGATGGTCCTCCACACCTCCCCCCCCCCTCTCTCTCTCTCTCTCTCTCTCTCATCCATGCTTGTTATTGTCATGATATCTGTGGTTCCTTTTTTAATATTGCGCATGCAGTGTGAATTGGTTCCAATTGGAGGTGTTTTCACCTGAATCTAGGCGTGATATGGTAGCCTTCTGTACCTGACCTAATTAATTCTATCTCAGTACAAATGGGTTTCAACCTTTTCTGTTTTTTTTTTCTTTAGAATCTTTTGTTTGACTCATGTTCATTGAGCTATTTGTGCAGATTTGTCTTTTTTTTTTTACAATTCAATCTAACCCTCCGTTTTTGTTGCTTTTTATGTTTTAATCTGATCCATCTTGCAGCAGATCACTTGAAATTGTTGTTGATTTTTGAGAGCTCATGTGCTTTTTTGCTGGTTATGCTGTGATGCTATGGGTTGTACTTGTGGTACGAGTGCTAGTTGTATTATAGATCTCTCTCCTATTATTAGCTCACAATATTTTTCCAGAAACAGTTTCGTGTTCTTTTTCGCCTCCTATTTTTCCTTTTTTTTCAGGTATACCATGCCTTTTCGTTTGAAGATCATTTACAACCCCAAATAGGACTCTCTCATGGAAGATCTAAATGATACGCTGCATTGATTTGGTAATCATTCTCTACTTGCTCTAATATGATTGAATCCTTTTATTCTTTCTGTACACTTTATCAATTAGTTCACTTTCAGAATTCGAGGTCCAACTCTTAAAAGTAAGCGACCTCCCGTTATGAAAATTGGAAAGTTAATGCTGATATCCATAATTGATTAAAAAAATGGAGGACCCACAAGAAGCACGGACACTCTAAAAAACGTACTGGTGTCGGACACTCCATGGACACGAATGCACATGGGACACGTGTCGGACATGCCACGTGGCGTGTCCAATTTTTTATTATTAATTTTTACTTAGGGCACTTCTAGGACACGGCGGGGAATTTTGCAAATGCTAGGAGGACACGGCGGGACTGTAACTGTGAAAATAAAAAAGTTAGGGTTCACTTTATAATTATGAAAAATTGACTTATCTATAAAAACAAAAGGCTATCTCTCTCATCGAAGAAGGAATCGAAGCACAAGAAAAGATGACGTAGAAAACCCTAAAAGAAGAAACCCCTTGTCTAGGCATGTCTCTCTCACACACACGCACACTTCTTCTTCTTTTGCTGCCTGTTGCTCGCATCTGTAAAACCTCACTGTGCCATTTATGACAAAGAACGTCAATAAAAATCAAAGCAAGAAACAAGTTAAAGAGAAATACTAGATTTTGCACGAACAGGCATCCATTGATCAGAATCTCTCGATAAATCTTCTTCTGACCATCTAGTCCATGTTGTAGTGTCTTTGCCCTCACTATAAGGGTCAGTATTAGCATCAATACCCAGCATTTTAAGCAAAGCTTCGGTGTATACATATATATATATATATATATATATATATATATATATATATATATATATATATATATTTCTCGTGATTCCTCCGTGTCGTGTTCTGTATTTTTTGAAAATTATTGTGTCAGTGTGTCGTGTCCGTGTACGACACGACACACGTGTCTATGTCCGTACTTCTTAGCGTTGAATGATAGTGATCAATTTGATTTTGGGTTCTTTTTACTTCCATGTTAGAAATTAAAAATACTTTATACTTTAAGATAATCATCATGATCTATGGATGAAAGTTATACACACCGATGACACCTATAAGTTATTTTTATTCGACTACTTAAGTTTGATACGGTAGCGTGTAAGTTTTCAAGAAGCTTGATTTTAAAAACCTCTCAAAACTATCCAAGGGTACAAGTTTAGTGTGTTGGAGTGCTATTGTTTCTCCTTCTAAAGTCCACTTAATGAGTTTAAGGTGCCTTAGAAGATGCCTCTTGCTCTTGTGTCTATAAGATGGAGAACATACAAGTGTTTTGCAACTTTAACAAACGACATAGATTCATTTTCCATAGAACAATTTCCTTTCTAAATAGTAAATATACGATCTCTATGCTTAGTTCAATTCAGTACTTGACCTCAAACTTCTTATAATAGGCTAACTGAAAGGCATGCTGGGAAACTCGAATTAAATTTCGCCAAAATAGGCAATACAATATTTAATTTCGAGTATTGATATAGTACCTTCTCATAAAAAAAATACCAAAGTCTCCAATTTCTTCCACCTTTTCTGCCGACATCATTTTGATAGTAGTACTGGATGTCGAATGGCTTCCAAGATTGCACTGCAAAAGAAAAGAGAGACTCTAATCTCTTATCTCAATATCTAGTTCAAATCAATCTCACGGTCTAGCAAAGCTTATTACAAATTTGCCAAGATATAGGCATGCTTGGAAACCTTAATTAAACTAAACAAAAATGAACAAAACAATACTTCAAGTAACTAGTGAAAGACGTGTCATTAGATGTAGTAATTGCTTCAAATTCCTATTTTTTCCAGCTTCCCTATCAGGTGGACTCTTGGAAAAAAGTACTTGCATATAGTTTTTTTTATTATTATTATTATTTAATGCCTTGATAGGAATAGAGGTCAGAAATGCTGCAAATATACATCTATGCTGTGTTTAGATTAAGGTTTTACGGAGGGATAAGAAAAAAGAAATGAAAAAGTAAATGATTCAATGCTCCGAAATAGTTGGATCCTTTAACATTTTTTTTATTTTACTAAATTCTTGATCCAAATTCAGCATAAAAGTATCCATTGAAACACATGGAAAAGATTGCTATTAATTTGTTTGTCGTGCTAATTATGTGAGGATACCTTTTGAAAATGTCAAAATTTCTTTTTGTGATGGTGGATTATCTTCTGTTGTGTGTATGTAGACTCGTGTTTAAGGAGCTACGATTTTAATGTTCTCATTTTATACATTCAATAACATTTGTAAAGTTCCTTCATTTTGTATTGGGCATTTTTTTGCAAAAAGTTCCCCTAAATGCAATTTTCTGTCCATGTGTGGGTATTCTACTCCATTATTGTTTCGACATGGTTCATCCCGCGTTATATTCATCAACCATTAGCTGCAATTGCCATCTTTCCAATTGTTTAAATGCTACCGGTCAGCGAAACATAATTGAAACATAATAGAATGTGCAGTAGATAACATGCATTTACCAGTTGAAAGTAAAGCTAGTTGTACCATATATAGTGTTAAATATGTTACAGATGTTTTTTAAAATAGTACGAGAATCAGGCTATTAGTATGAGATGTGGATTGCATTTGGCATATTAGGGCTAGTGGTTGTAGTTTCTTCCTTGGTTTAGTTTGCCATATGTTAGTATAACTTAAATTCGGGCTTATTTGATGGAATTCTCTAAATGGCGGTCATGGAAGCATGGTGTGAAAGATGTTATTATTGCTTTCCATTGTTAAAAATGTGTAGCATGTTTAGTTATGGAGAAACAATCGCACTTTTTGTGGTTGTGGGCAGACTTTTTGAGGGGCTTCAGTCTCGTTTGCATGCAAAAGATAAAAATCTTTATATTCGAGGTAACATTCTTCTTCTACTTCAATTTTTTTATTTAATTTTATTTGTTTTCTAGGGTATAGAGACCTAATCTACCCTTTTATCCTAAACCTCACCCCGACACTAAATTTATCAAATTCCTCTCTATAAGATTTGAACTTATAATCTTAGCCTTATTTTCAAAGTGATTAGGGGCCGCGTTTCTGGAGCCACAGAGTAATCAGGGCACTGCGTTTTTGGAGTGCTAGACAAACTTGTAATATGAAGCCTCGATAATTTTTTTTAAAACTTTTAAAAAGATAAAAAATAAACATGAAAAAAAATTATTACAAGAAGGGATATAACATAATCATTTTGCTATGTTTTGAGAGGGAGGAAGGGAGGGTATTGTCTCTCTCTTGCAAGTCCATCCACGAATACATGTGGATAAGTAGTTTACCTTGATATAGTTCAAAGGTTATACGATTTTAATAGAAAAAAATAAAAAAATTTAGTGTTTTGTTTCAAAAGTTGTTAAAATTCTAGGATTTTTTTGTAATTTTTTCTTGAGCCTGGGCACTGGGGTATGCATCTTTTATACATGTGTAAACAAATATTGCGTCTTTATTGAAATGCTTAATTATCCCCCCCACCCCTTTTTTGTGATAATACGAGAGTTTAATCCATATTTTATGAAAAAAATAAACACTTGAAACAAAACATAAACAACCTTAAGCACACAAAGCCACACTGATCTGTTTCTCCAGAAAAGTTGCAACCATAAAAATTGCTAGAAAATAAATTGCACAGTTCAAATTCAAATATGGTCTGGTCTGGTCTGGTGTGGTCCAAAACCTAAATGAATTTGTCTAATCAATTCATTCTCTTTGTGCACTTTTTTGGAAGGAGGGATTGTGGAGATTGAATTTTATGCGCGTTTCCCATGTGGGATTTCTCTCTCTGTCACTAGAAGGCCCAGCGCGGTGGTGAACTCTAATTTATGTCCGGTACTGGAAGGCCCGCCGGTGATGGAGGCCACAGTGTAGACCATCATCCTGGCAAAGCGCCTCATATATGCAACGTCTTTAGCATAAAGGTTAGTGATGACCAAATGCCTGTATTGTTCCATATTAGGGAGAGAGAACGGAGTGGGAGAAATAAAAGTTAAGGTGTTGGATTTATATATTTTACTTGGAAGTAATTAAGGTGGCAGCAGAAAATATCAACTTTTCTTTTTCTCTTTTGGTAATGTAATAATGTCTAAACTGGTCCATATCGCCCCCTGATCAGCAATATGACTTAATGATTCCGCTAGAAATTCCCCCCCCCCCCCCCCCCCCCCCCCATTTTTGCAGCTTGGATGCAGAAATCAATGTTTCTTTGTAATGCATACATTGGCCCAGAACACAAAACCCTACTCAGATATTTTACTGGTTGGTAGGGTTAAAAACAAAAATTATGTACAAAAATACTATGCGTAAACTTATATTTTGGACACTTTTTTGCAGTCCCTATGCAGTTTAAGTATTTTGAATTTTGTTTTAGGTCTATTTTAATGATCTAAATTATTTATATTGTAGATTTTGTCATTAAGATTAATACTGTAAATAATCATGTTGATTGAATATAATGAATATGATACATAAAACTATAACTATTTATTTTGATATAAATTTGTATTGATCGACAATTGATATGTTTTCGATAACTGTGATTTGTGATTTTTTTACATTAAAATTCTCGTGAGATGTACAACTAGTCCATGTTCACGGGTATTACGTAAAAATAAGATATACATTACATGTATACATGAAGATATACATTGCTACAAAATGAAGAACAAATTAGAAAGTATAATAATTTTGAAAAAGTGTTGCTAGTTTGGGAGAAATGAGGAGAAAAAAAGAGTATTTTAATTTTTTTGAGTGTGGGTTTCACTAAAAAATGATTCAATAGGTAAAAAAATATGCTCAACTTTAGAGATTTTTTGGTCATTGGAGTATAACCTATGTGAGCCCCATACATTTAAAAATAAGAAAATTTTATTTTTTTTAGAGAACAAAATAATCTCAGGTGAAATCTCAGTCATTTGATTAATTTAAATGAATTTCAACCGTAAATAGTAGAAGATAATTTGGAATATTTAAAAATATTTATGTCCTATATTATAAATATGAATAATTTATTATCAAAATGAGTTTAAAATATTTGGACTGCATAGAAAAGTATTGTCTTATATTTTTATCATTTTAATTTTCATCTGATGTGATATAATTTATAATCTTTGTTATAATCAGTGTATTAGCATTTATGAATACACAATATTATATATAAATAAAAAGTTATGGAAGCAGATGGCAAATATAGGGAGTAATATTGTTCTATGATGACCCAAGAAGTATACTACTTTGTAATGTACACACTAGACGCCACTCAGCAGTTTCCCTAGGTTGAAAGATTTTTTTTTTTTTTATATGCAAATCC
>BRYE01000011.1:11875926-11883426 GCA_030159115.1 Actinidia arguta var. hypoleuca | reverse complement strand
TCGGGCTTCTCTCCATGTCCAGCAATGACAAGAGTAGGCCTAGGCATCACAGTTGGTTTCACCATAGTTGGAATAACAGTGTTCTCCCCAAATGTTATTTTATCATCAGACATTTTTCTTGAATTAAATACAAAAATTCAGAAATGATCTAAGAAACAGAATTGAAATTCTTTGTGCTTATAGAAACAGAAACTTTCTGATATAAAAAAATATTGAAAAAACAAGGGATCAACGACTTAAGATTGTAAGAAAATTTGTGTTCTTTTTATTTTTTTAAATCAGAAAGTTAGTAATAGAATTTACAAAAAATTTAAAAAGTTTGAACAAAAACTTTAAATAAAAAATAGAAAACAAAGAATAATATAAACTTTAAATAAATGAACTTAAGGATGCAGAATTTGATATGGTTGAAGCCTGAATTAAATTCAGTGTCCTTAAGTCGTTGACGACCGCACTTTTTACTTACGGAATATGCTGTACGACTCCCAGAATACAACAGCTACGATCTTCGGATAGTAGTACTCCAAATCTGAAGATCACGTCGAACTTTCAAATATCTCCTCTCTCTCAAATAAAAACTAAGGAATGATGGATGCTCCTAGTACTCTCTAACTCTTGTTTAAAATAATTTTTGAATGAATGAAGCATGTTGGATGGTAGAGGAATTTATAGAAGTATCCACACCTTTCTGGAAGGGCACTCCTATTTAGAAAGGCACCCATTCGGCCCAAATTGCACCCATTCGGCCAAACAGCTACGCACAGGGACCTTTCTGCACAAATTAAAAGGTCGCCATTAGCGTATTAAAAAATATTTTGAAAATACATTATAATTATCGCTTCGTTTAAATTTGAAACAGTGTGACTATTCGCAAAAAGAAAGTTCTCCAAAAAAAAAAGTATAATTTTATTTTTTAGAAATTAAAATAATTGAATAAATTTTCTCCAAAAAAATTATTATTCAATCAAGCTCAAGCCAGGCCCGCCTACACGAACAGAACCAAACCAGGACGGGTCGGGTCTAGAAGGACGGGCGGGCGATTGCGGCGCAACCCCATTTGGGTAAAATCCATAAATCCAAAGGCTAATGGATCAAGCCTACTTAATATATAACTCCTCCTGTTTAAAAAGTTGAGGTGCCCAATGGCTCAATTAAAAGAGTCCATACTTGACCTTTATATACTTTCAACTTTCCTTTCTTTTTTAATGTGGGACAACCACAATTTTTTTCTTTTCATTGAAGCTTCTTTGAGAAATAATTTCTCATTCAAATCAACTTAGTTTTTGAAATATTTTATTTGTGAGGATGGAAAATATAAGATTTGATCGGTGTGGTGAGGTTTTCTAGTTCAAGACGTAGTAGAAAGAATACGTAACATTATTTAGTAGTTCAAAATCACATTGTTACTTTTGGTCTCAATTATTTATAGTTGGTCACGTAAATCTATGCGTGACCCATAATCTCACATGGAAGAGGTGTTTACTGATGCATGGATAAACGTGATGGCTGAAAGCTAATTCAAGTAAACACACAATACAATACGAGAAACTAATTCTTTGAAATATTTCGTAATATTATTAATCAAAAACTACTTAGGACGAAGGTCCTTACAATACTTATAAGCCCCCCAAATCTTAATTATCAAATTAAACCCGAAAATTAAAAAATTAAAAAAATTATCTAAAAAAGAAAAAAAAATCAAATTATGACTAAATCTAGATTCTAGATACATAAAGAATCATATACCAAAAAACCTAGGCTAAATCGGAATTATATCAACCAACTTATTAAGGAAATAATTTTTTTCTAAAATGGCAAAATCGCCCTTTTCGAGGCCTAAATGGTGGATTTTGCCCAAAATCCGATATATATCACAATAAAGTAGTGTGTATTGTTTGTTGGGTCATTTTTCATCAAACTAGGGTCTTCCGTCCTAGTTTGGACGACGTCGACTCGAGCCCAAATCTATCCCAGTGCTCCATGCATGCAGGGCTACGTTATCTGCATCATCATCCCCGGCTTGAAAAGAATTTGCCCTCGAATTAGGATCCTTATCAAAACTACTATCTCTCACAGGAATGAGATGCTTGACATTGAACATGTCAGCAGTTCGAATATGACTCGGTAATTTCACACGATAGGCATTGAGATTAATCTTTTCAACGATCTTCGGGAGCCCAATCTTCTGCGCGACCAGTTTATTATATTCCCCAATTGGAAAACGATCTTTAATAAGAACAGCCCAAACATAGTCTCATACCTCAAATTCCACCAAACGCCGCTTCTTGTCAGCTTGCTACTTATACTTGGCAGTGGACTTCAATAAATTATGTCACGTTGCTTCGTGAACCTACTGTAGTTGTTTAATAAAATCTTCCGCTTGCCATGAACTATTTTCAAATCTGGAATAGGGGCTAAGTCAAGTGGTGAACTAGGGACAAAATTGTAAACAATCTGGAATGGTAAAAACTCAGTGCTACGGTTAACAAAGTGATTGAAGAAAAATTTTGTTTGACCTAGCTATTGATCCCATCCCTTCACATGATCACCTATTAAACTGCGTAGTAAATTTTCCAAAGAATGGTTCACCATTTTAGTCTGATCATCTATTTGGGGGTGGTAGGCACTGCTAAAATTCAGTTTGGTGTTTGCCAACTTCCATAAATAGTGCCAAAAATGGCTTAGGAACCTGGTATCCCTGTCAGACACAATTGACGAAGGCAGTTCGTGCAATCTATAAACCTCCCTGAAATACAATTGAGCCATCCTTACTACATCTATGGTCTTTTTACATGGAATAAAGTGCGCCATTTTTTAAAAACAGTCCACCACGACATAGATCGAATATGCGCCCCATTGTGTGTGAGATGAGCCCAACACAAAGTCCATACTTACATCAGTCCAGGGCTGACTTAGAATGGGTAGCAATATGTATAGACCTGCATTGGTTATCATCCCTTGGGATACTTGGCAAACATGGCACCCATCTACATACTTTTATATGTCCCGTCTCATGGCTGGCCAAAAATTAGACCCCGCAATTAAAGTGAAGGTTTTATCTCTCCCTACATGGCCTTCATCATGCAACTCCTTAATAATTTTCAATCTTAAGCTAGAATTTGGATTGATTGCCTTTGAACAGAAATCCATCTTGAACATGGAAATCTGAGGGGCTACCTGCTACTATATCATCAAGCACACTAAAAAACAAAGGATCAACAGATAACATATCTTGGAATGAATCGAAATCAAGTACCTTGGTACACATAAGAGTAAGGAAGGAAGCTTGTCTACCCAAGGCATCAACTACTCAATTTAAGGCCCCGAATGTATGTTTTAGAACGAAGGAGAAATCTGGTAGGATTAATACGGGGGTTGATGTCAATTTCAGTTTGATTACTCTAAATACCTCTGATGCCACTTTTGTCCAAGTAAAATTTCCCACCTTCATACAATCCGTGATAGGTGCCATGAGGGTACTGAAATATGGGATAAAATGCCTATAGAAAGTAGCCAGCCCATGGAAGCTTCTTACTTCGAATAAATTCCTTGGTATAGGCCACTGCTTGATCGCCTCAACCTTCGAGTCATCCATTGAAATCCTATCTTTCGACACCATATATCCTAAAAATAACACTTTATCTAACAAAAACTCATATTTTTTTAGGGTTTCAAACAAAGCTGATTTACGCAAGACTGTCAGAATTTCTTGTAGGTGGTAAATATGACTTTCTGATTTATGGTTGTATACAAGGATATCATCAAAATACACCACTGCAAATTTACCGATAAAAGGCCTCAATACCAATTCATCACCCACATAAATGTACTCAAAGCGTTAGATAATCCGAAGGGCATAACCAACCACTCATATAAACCTTCCCGCGTCTTGAAAGTTGTCTTCCACTCATCTCTGAGTCTGATCCGAATCTAGTGGTACCCACTCTTGAGATCTAATTTGCTGAACATTTGCGCACCTGTTAACCAATCCAAAAGATCATATAGTCTATGGATAGAAAAATGGTACTTGATTTTGATTTTATTTATAACCCGACTGTCCACACACATCCTCCACGAACCATCTTTTTTTGGAGTCAGCAAGGCTGGAACTGCACAAGAACTGAGGCTCTCCCGGACAAATACTTTGGATAATAGTTCCTCAACCTATTGTCTAAGCTCCTCATGCTCCGTTAGACTCATCATGTAGTGAGGTCAGTTTAGTAGGTTGGAACCCAAACCAAGTCAATCTGGTGTTGTATATCTCTTAGTGGTGGTAAACCGTCAGGTGAGTTAGTAGGGAAAACATCTCGAAATGCTTCCAGCAAAGGTTGAATGCACTCTGAGACAACTTTGATTATTTTCCGCTCATCCTTCCTAATCAGGATATAGACAGTTTGGGTTGTAGTCAATTCTTTCTCAAACTGTGCTCGAGTCAGTAGGGTGGTACCCTCCCCAGCTTGTGGTTTGGATATACTCTCCTTAGTCAGCAACAACACTATTTTGGTGGTATTGAACAACAGGCTATAGGTATTCACACGCCCATCATGAGTCACCCTCCTATCATACAGTCATGGCCGCCCCAGCAACAAGTGGCATGCATCCATTGTCACAACATCACACCATGCCTGATCTTTATACTTGGGGTCTATAGAGAATGAAACTAGACAATGCTTTGAAACTTTAACATCATTACCTTTCTTCAGCCATGATAGTTTGTAAAGAGAAGGGTGTTGTTCTATCTTCAACCTTAATTTCTACACAGCCTCTTCAGAAATCATCACAACTTCTTGAATCAATGGCAAAGCAATACACCTTGCCACCAATAGTGCAGGTAGACTAAAAGATATTGTTGCAAAGCCATGCATCTCCTTCCACCTCCTTGGGTGCAAAACAGGCTTGGTGGGCCACCAACAAGGATAAAAATCTCCTGTAATAATTCCTCTAACTCAGGATTGGCAGGTTCCTTAGATTCTGTAGTCGGATCGGGTTCACCATTCCGTTCTTCTACCTCCTCTTCTGTCTCCATGAACAAATTATTTCCCTGGCATTCTCCATTCCTACATTCTACAACACGATGCCCCGACTCTCCACACTTGTAACACTTAAAACCATAAGTTGAAGTACTTGGCTTAAACTATGTACCAGCAAGTTTTTTTGTTACTACCTGTGTGTTCACTGCCTTGCCGGTTTGTGTGCTGGTTTTTGTTTGGTTTGTAGTGCTCCAATTACTAGAGCCAGATTTGTGATTGGACTGTTTCTCCAATTGTAGAGCCCGTTGATGTGCATCCGATATGGAATACAAATCAAAAAAATTTAGGGTATCCTAAAATTGTGGACACAGACCTTCACTATAACGTGATACCAACTGATCCTCTGTCTCCACCAAATCATTTCAAGCCACCAACTGATGGAACTCAGTGGTATAGTCATCCCCCGTGCGCGAACCTCGCCGCAAATTATATAACCTCTGGTCCATCTAGCGTGCGTAGTTATGAGGTAAGAAAACAACCCTTATGTGTTTCTTCAATTTCTCTCACGAATTGATCTTCTATTTTCCTTGTCAAATTCTGGTGAGTTTGGTTTGCTGCGACCATGCAGCTGCCCTACCTCAGAATCTAGTAGCCACCAAAGGCACCCACTTCTCCTCGGGCACTTCTTTAAACTCCAGAATGTCCTCCACAGCATTGACCCAGTCCAGGAAATCCTCTACCGCCAACCCTACATGGAATTCTGGTATGTCTATCTTCAACCCAGCTTTCCAACGAGAATCGCGGTTGTTTGGAATAAATCTTTGTTCCCTCATTTCCCTTGGTGGGTAAACACCAAAAGGATTGAAGGCCTCATCATCAGAAACCTCCTACTCTGAAGCATGGTTTCTTGGATGATGGTGAAGTTGGCGTCCAACTTGCAAGGCAGCAAGTTGAGCTAACACAGTCTCTTGTAGTTGCTCCAATCGTTGCTCCAATAGTTGAAAACGCTCCTTAGTGGTCGCATCGTGTCCAGCATTGTCACGATCATAAACATCCGCGAGGTTAGCCATACGAACACCTCCTCCTCGGCCTTGACTTGCAGCACCACCGCGAACCACGATCGGTTCTGATACTAACTGATGTAAGGATAAATATAATGGATGAAAACTAATTCAAGCAAACTCACATAACAAAATACGAGAAACTAATTCTCTAAAATATTCTATAATATTATTAATCAAAAACTACTTAGGACGAAGGTCTTTACAATATTTATAAGCCCCCAAACTCTAATTACTAAATTAAATCCAAAAATTAAAAAAATACTAAAAAAAAAATATTCAAATTATGACTAAATCTAGATTCTAGATACCTAAAGAATCATATACCAAAAAACCTAGCCTAAATCGAAATTATATGCACCAACTTATTAAGGAAATAAATATTTTCTAAAACGACAAAATTGCCCTTTTCGAGAGTGGAATTTCCCAAAATTTGACGTACGTCACAGCAAAGCAGTGAGTATTGTTCGTTGGACCGTTTTTCATCAGATTAGGGTCTTCCGCTCCAGTTTAAACTACATCGGTCTAAGCTCAAATTTATCCCGGTGCTCCATGTATGTCAGGACTACGCTATTTACATCATCAAACTAGATGCGATCCAAAATCATAGTTTATTACGTTTTATTCATATCCCTTCATCTCATCTTTTCTCATGTGACCCACCGAGAATAAATTGAGATCTGTGTACGCCACCCGCGTTATTCTACTTTTCTTTAGGACGTAGTTTGTATACAGTCTATTACGCTGGAATAATTCATGTATTTTGTGTTTTGTTTTGAATTTATTTTGATGATTTAAATTTTATATAATTTAAATTTTATTATAAATATCAGTATTGTAAGAAATTATATTGATCAAGTATAGCTCATTATCTATTCAGTTCGATTTTATAATTTAATAATTGGGTGTGTCACGCAAAATTATATTAATTTATCTTGATATAAATTGATTTTCATCGACAATGTATCTATATCTAATTAACGTGTTTTTTTTACATTATTAAAATTTTCGATGAGATGTATAATATAAACGACTTAGATTATCGAAATGGATCCAAAATAGAATCTAAATTACATAAACTCACCGGTGCAATTTATTTTTTTACTACAGACGCCTGGTCCTTTTCTTTATGATTGATCATTTTTTTGACGACAATGACTTGCAAAGTATACGGTGGTTGGTGTAGACCACAATGAATTGAAAAGTCCTAATTGTGGTTGTTGATCATAGGAATTTGGTCACCTTTCAAAGTTCGGAAATACTTTGATTAAATTTTTTTCACTATTTTTATTGAAATTATTTTTATTTTTAATAAACAATTTTCATATGTTGGCAATTTTTTTTTTTTATTTTTGCTTTTCTGATTCATCTTGATTATAGAAATCCAAAAAATAAACAAATATTAAAGAAAACACTAAAGATAGAATTAATTCAAAATTAATTTGTTTTTTGAATTCATTTTCAATTAT
>BRYE01000011.1:11848426-11860926 GCA_030159115.1 Actinidia arguta var. hypoleuca | reverse complement strand
GTGGTGATGATGGTGATGATGATGGAGGTGATTGTAAAATTGTTAGTAAAAGGACAGTGTTAGAGATTAATGGTGGTTGCAGTTGGAGGGGTGTGGTAGATGGTTTGTGGTAGCGTGGTGGTGGAAGCAAAGGTGGCGGTGGCGGTGGCGATGGTGGTTGTTGAGGGGGAAGAGGGTGGTAGTAGTAGGGGGATGGTAACAGTATGGTGGTAGTGTGGTGGTGGAATGGTAGAGGAAGCAAGGGGAGAGGTAGAGGAGGAAGGTGGTGGTGGTGGTGGTGGTAGAGGGTGCATCGGCAATAACAGTAGTAGTGGTGATGTTCGAATGGAGGTGGAGGTGGAGGTGGAGGTGGCAGTAATAGTACTACTTCAATCAGAATTAAGTAACAATATTGCTACTTAAATAATAATATGCAAAGTGGTTATCAAACAAACTTAATTTATTTTTATTTAATATATTCAGCATTAAGTGTTTAATTAATTATAAAACAACCCTTTACTTTTTAACTACTTCCTTAATCATTTTCATTAGGTTTTCCTAAAGTATTTAGCAGTTTTCATCGAGATTTGGGAACATGTTTCAAAAGTATACGGATGTTATCCTAAAGTTTGCAAAAGAGAGTATTATATCCGTACCGGTTGCGTGTTCCCGGTAACTTCTCCCAGCACATGGTCCTTCGTGGGAAAATTATTTGGTGCTTCAGAGATGTACGTTTATTCGCTGCTCCAACACCCTTGAAAACCACACAATATTTTATGATCTTGCATTTAAGGATAAGCTCCACATAATTTCATGATCTTCCATGTTCTCGAAGTACCTAATAACTTCACAGCTTCTTTTTTTTTTTTTTTTTTTGGCGGTCCTTCCTACTTCCTAGAACAAATCGAAGCGAGAGGATGACCATGCTCCAAGTCATGCGAACTCAGCGATTGGTTAAGGTAAGAAAAATGTCAAATACAGAGAAATTAAGAGTTTTAAAATACTTTGATAGTTTAAGGACCTTTAAAATGACGTCATCATTAAATATATTTGATTTAATTTTAAAAATCGATAACTTCAATTTTTAGAGGAAAAATTATTTATAATTGAACTTTGAAATACGTGAGAATGATTGAGTTTTTATTTTCAAAAATAGAAATAAAAATACAGATATGGGCGGAGCCATACACATGTGGGGTTAATTGATCATATTAAAAAAATTATATTACTATCTCTACTATAATTTATTATAAATATAATTTTGACTCAACAAAAAATTAATAATTTGTCTTAAATTCTATAATTTTAACATCACTGAATATAAATTCTGACAATTTTGATCCTGTTGAACTTAAGTTTTAATAATTTTAACCCCATAAAAAAATATTAATTTGCCTTAAATTATATAAATTTTATAATTTTGACCCGTTGAATATAAAATCTAATAATTTTGACCTCCTGACATAAATTCTGACAATTTAACTCAACTGTACTAATGTTCTGGCTGATTTGAATGTCATAATATAATTGCGTTCACGTCAGTCTCATTAAAATTGAGCCAAATTTTAACCTAACAATCGCATCTTTAATTTTAGTTAGTTATTTTTTTTCTTGATCCCATCGTCTCTCTATTAGGAAAACTATAAAAAACACATAGTAAGTGACCATTCGTATTCATTTTAAATTTGTATGTCGTTTTGGTTAGTTGGGTATGAACAATTTTAAAAGTTTTATTATTTAAATTAGCCAAAAAAAGGATGTTTTAGCCAAGTGGATGCGTATTCTGTGAACTAGTAAAGTTTGACTTTTATAATGGTGTGTACATCCATTTCTATTGGACGTGGCAGTTGCCATCTTTGCACGCATCCGAACAATTTTGCCCCCTCGAACACGTTGGACCCAAAAGCAATACTCCCTATCCGATTGTCTACGTCAGAGTTGTGATGTAAGGCATGGTGACCTGACCGGTGTAGATGCGTGTGTATAAATTTCCTCCACCAGAGGGTTGTTACTAAATACAAATCTCCTTATTTTCCGATCCAAGTAGGAGTCTTCATTTGATTTCGACATCTAACCCACAAATAAAGAAGACCCAAGATTCACTTTTTCCAGAGAGAGAGAGAGAGAGAGAGCAGCCACCATGAGGCCATTCCTACATATAACGAACATCCAGTTATATCTTGGATACGTATAAGCAGTTCTGAATCAAAGCTGCCAAGTCTCTTGATCAGCTTATCCTATTGATTCTGGTTCAACTTGTAGCCATGGATGCTCAGGAATATAATTTTAACAACGAAAAGGTAAATGCGTTCCTTCTTTTCTTATACGGTTACTTTACTTTTGACCCGTAGAGTCACCTCAAAATAGTAGGGTCTGTTTGCTAGAGAAAAAGGCCTTCTTCAGGTCTCTACTTGCTAATTTTTGGAGATGTTTCTGAAGGAAGGCATAACCGTTTTGTACTAAAATAATGCGCACATCTTAATTTTCATATTTAATTTAGAAGGTGAAATGCAAAGTTTGAGCTAAAAGTTATTCCATCTTGGTTGTTTAGATAGAAAATCTTGAATCAGAATCGGAATGCTTGGGAAGAGAAAATGAAAATCTTAGATTCTTGATAGGGGTTATGAGTGGTCAGCTCAAAATCCTTCAAGAAAAAATCCAGAAGAAGAAGGAAGAACAAATAATCAACACTGTTCTAAACAAAAACAGCTTCAGCTACGACACAAACCAGAGAATTACGACCGAAGTTCCGACAGTTAAGCTCTCACAAGTTTTTGCCAGAGCCAATTCAGAAGACGGGTGCTTAGTAAGGACTACTCTCCATCAATTGTTGTTATAAAATTAACAAATTAATTAATTAGACAAATTAGTGCTTGTTAATTTTGTGAATTATGCAACCTATGTTTTTGTTTTTCTGTGTGTGATTTTAGATAGTGAAAGATGGGTTTCAATGGAGAAAATATGGGCAGAAAGTTACCAAAGATAATCCATCACCTCGAGCTTATTATAAGTGTTCAATGGCTCCACTATGCCCCGTCAAGAAGAAGGTATACCCGAACAATGTCCTTTTGGTATTGTTTTCGGAAACAACAGAATGAAATGTTTTTTCATAAAAAATCTCTGTTTAAAAAATGAAACTTCTTGTTCTCATAGTTGTACAAAAAAAATTCAGAAACAGTTTAATTTTTGTACCAAAACATGGTTAAAATGAACTCCACAAAACTAATAATCCAATCTCACTCTCAAAATCTGTTATCAAATGTAGCCTTAAGGTTTGTGTCATTTTCATTTAACAAGCTTTATTGTATGTTTTTGAGAAACAAATGAAAAGAGAAAATTAACGGAAACAAAAAATTATACAAAATAGGTAAGTCTAGAAAAAGATTTCAATATTTGCTTTCTAATTGGATGTTACCTTCCATTACCTCGACGATTTAGGTGCAAAAGTCCAGAGACGACGAGTCTATTCTAGTTGTAACTTATGAAGGAGAACACAACCATGGATCTCAGAGTGCATACGAGAGCTCCTCTTCTTCACCATGTAGCATGATCGATAGGTCGATACCTAATGTTCATCGATTGAATGCTTCCCTTGATGTGGATCTTCTCACGACAAACCAAGAGATTCAAAACCCTAATCAGAATTTAATGGAAGACTACAATAACAAAGGCAAGTGCAAAACAATTGAAGACTATGTGGAATCTTTCACTAAAGACCCTACCTTCTCTTTAGCTATAGCTAAAGTAGTTGCAAGTTCCGTTGATACTCAACAGCCCAACATGAACCGTACTTGAAGTTGAATCTTGGCTAATTTTGATGTATATGTGATCTTTTCTTTGAATTGCAATGGATTGCATGGAAAATAAATTTGGATTTGATTTGAGGTTTAGTTGTTATGTCTAGAAATAGTTTCCCATAAGAGTTTATATAGATTGCTATTAAAAAAAGAAAGGGAATATTACAGCACCTGTCCCTGTACTTTTTTCTTGTATCAATTTAGTCATTGTAGTATCAATTGATTCGATTTTGACCTTAAAATTATGATTTTGTGTCGACTATGTGCAATCCATAGCGGACGTTACTTTTTGTGCGGAAATTCCACAAATGATTTCGCGAGTCTTACTTTTATGGGCAATAGAGTTTTTGCCTTCAATAAATAAAGCTTAGTGAGTTAACTCTAAATTAGTTAATTCACTCATCTATTTATGCAGAATTGTTGGTTGCAAAGACAGAGAGAGATATGGTCAGAGGCGGAGTCATATAAGGCTCAGGGGGGCAGCTGCCCCCTCTCAAGTTTGGAATTTTTTTTTTTGCCTATAGTTTTAAGAAAAAATTTAATTTGCCCCCCCTCAAATTATAAATGTCTCCCTCAGAAAAAAAAATTCAACAGTTGCCCCCTTTGAAATTTTTTTCTAGCTCCGCCACTGGATATGGTAGGAGAGAAAGAGAGGCTAAGAACGGGAGAGGAGAGAGGAAGGGAAGGGCCGAGGTAGCAGAATAGATGGTGTATTGAGGATAGGGGTGGCGGAGGGGAGGGGTTTCAAGAGTGGATTGTTTTAAGCTTATTTTCAGAGAAAGAAGCGATCTAAAAAATATGTCCTCCAAAAACATTTCGAACATAATCACCAAAGAAGATTTTTGTGTTTATTCAAAAAGAAAAAAATTGAAACTGAAAACAAAATAAAAACAAGTCTTGTTTAACACTACACTTGTTTTCAGAAGCGTTCCATTTTGTCTTCCATAAACAAACGACATAAATAATTCTCCCTATATCTTTCTTTCCTTTATTATTCTTCGAACTACTCCACTTTCCCATGTCACAACTACTGAGCACTGGCTACTGAAATTTAGTCCTTAGTCAAAGTCGTCGACAATGCAACAAAAACACAAAAAAATTGTTATACAAGAACCAAGAACTGGCTCCTAAAAAAAACAGGGAAAATTAAACCAGGAGTGTAACCTCTTCAACTCTTAGTGGCAAGCTCGGTGAACAAGAATCTATGTTCAATCCCACCTCATTTCCAATGGTTAAAGGCTCGAAATCCGAGACTATTCTATCATTAAAAGGTCTAAGGAGATTGTGGTGGACGGTGGAGGAATCACCCATCGGGAAGAAATGAGGAGGTGGTGATGGATAGGGGAATATTCAAAGTTCTTAAATAGAAGAATCAGAGAATAATTCTTTTTATGCAAGAACAAAGCAGAGGTTGTACTCACTTTATTTCTAAATTAATAAAAAATTATTTTTCATACTCCATTTTTCTAACTTTAATTTTAGATAAAAAAAAATTTATGTATACATAGTGCAATTATGTTTACCACCTTATCAGGTGAATGAATATTAACTAATTAAAATAATGGACGAAGAGAATACATAAATTACATTTGGTTTATCGGCAGTAGGGTTTAAAAACGGCCCACCCAGCCAAACAAAAAAAATGGGGCTGCTCTCGAGCAGCCCGCTCCACATCCATCGGGCTCCTGTAAAATTTCCCTTCCAAATCTGCACACCCCAAAGATGAAATGCCCGCGGCTTGGATATATGGGCTTCAAGCTTGGGCTCAAGCAGGGCCTTGGCTTGGGTGCTGGTCTGGGGTCTGGACACGAGATGAGATATCAAGTTAATTTCTTCGTCATTAATTGAAGGTAGTATAACGTGCAACTATGTCAACTCATCTAATAATGTAGCTGAATAAGAGCATCTCTACTGGTCTTTCAACATTTAATTTCCTATTTTGTCTAATTTCTAGGTTAGAAAATTATTTTTTAATCACTTTAATAGCATCCCTAATTAATCAATACTTAGTTAAAATATTCTTTGTTTGAAAATGTTTTGAAATGATCAACATAATTTAAAGTTGAATTCTAACAAAATAATTAAAAAATAAGCTTTCTTTATTACTTGGTACACCCCTAAAAAAAAAAGAGTTTAGAAGGTGAACAGTGAGGCACTGTTCGCAATACTAGTGTGGAGAGTTAGATGGGAAGGCTGCTGGAGCTCTCCTTTTAGGTTTACACGAACAAAAATATGGAGTGTTTATGCTCTTTTTGACAAAATAGGTAATGGAGAGTGAAGAAATTAAGTCCAACGGCCACCTATTTGGCTCCCTATTCAATCTTTTGTCATAGTGCCTTCCTATTCAACAGGCATTGTTCACTCTTCGTCCCTTTTTTTGTATTGTAAAGAGAGAGGAGAGAGGGAGAGAGAGAGAGAGAAATGTTATATTTCTGAACTTTCCTATTTAGATTATTGGAGAAGGTGCAAAAATAGAAGCTACGCAAGGTATAATTTAAACAAAATAGGGAAGCAAACTCAAAGACACTGTTGTTGGAAAAAGTAATAGGACACACTGCTATGGACTCAATTTAAAACAATGAGCCTATTATTTTTTCTAATCATAAAAGAACAAAAGAAAGGTAATGTTTACCCACACATATAAACTGATGAATATATGAGTTTCGCATAAGATTGGAAAGTTTTAATTGATAATTATATAGAGCCCCACAAAACTCATATTCCATACTCCATAGTATTAAACATGGCCATAGTTCGAAAAAACCAGTTCGCCAAATGGGATCTTATTGGAAAAATGAAAAATCAATCGGGAGTCCCCAGTTCAAGATTTTTCCTCCATTTTCACACCATTTGAAATACAAGTCAGTCCGCACTCGATTTATTATACAATAGCATTTAGGCACACATGATGCGCGTGCAAATAAATTTAGGATTTATATTTTTTGTTTCTACCATTCAATTTATTAATCAAAACCAAAATAATTATATAATAAAAAAATCGAGAATGAAACGAAGTTTGTATTCCTCGCAATTTCTAACAACCCAAAGAAGTAGTCATCAATCCAAAAGTCATGAAGAAAAAAACATATCAAAAAACAATGAATCTAACAATCTGGCCTTATACACACTGCTTGTGGTCCTAACTTCAATCTTCATGGTTTTTCGAATTTTATGATTTGCTAACAGAATTACTTCTCTTTTTTATGAGTATTCTACAATTTTTTTTATTCTTTCACACCTTCTATCTCTGCCAAATCGGTAGATAGAGAAAACACAATTTTTTTTCTCTCTCCAATATAGTTTTATTTAATTAGGGAATTGCTTAGTAGGTATCTTGAGTAATTTAAGGAAGTAGTATGGAAAAAATATCGGGATGTTAGTTTGTAAATTTACTGTTTTAACTTTGACAGTTATTCTAAATTGAAAGAAAATCATCCATGAATTTTATAAAAGTGGCGGGCATTTTTGGAAGCCAAAAATCCATATGGTGTTGCCTTATTAAATTTCACTTACCTCCAGGTTCATCTTTTGTCGTGGTAGAAAACTGGAGCGAGCAACCAACAGTCAGAATTACTCCTTTGACCTTGGCTCTGGACCTCGATAAAAACTCGGGCGACTTGCACAGAATATGAACAAACGTGATTGGGTGAGGTGAGGCTGCTCAAAATTCCTTTGACGTGAAGATCAGATCAAGGCAAATATAAAATGAGCACTGAGAAATCAAAGCTATATGTGTGTGCCAGAATTAAATCGTATCTCTTTTGTGATGGGAGAGCGGTTTTTTTATAGATGAAGAATGGAAAGCCGTGTGAGGAGATCACAGCGAAATCTTCGAACGGCTAAGTATGAAAATATATATCCCGAAGATATCGGAGATTTAATAAGGAGATGCCATTTAGGGAGCAATCCGCAATTATAGGCGACATGATGGAAAATGAGTCTCAAGGAGGTGAAGTCCTTAAGGTCATCTCATCCTCATCCTTATAGTATATGGCGAGGTGAACACAAGCGAGGTCACCTTGGGCGATGTGAACACCATGGATGAGGTGAGCGCCTTAGGCGAGGTGAACACCTAGGGCGATAATGCGATGAACGACCAGGACTATATTGGTATTATGGCGACGCGATCCTCCAGGCGATGTGCTTGACTTAGATATCGATAGATGGATATTTTTTTCCAAATCAGTAACCCCCTACTTTGGATGCCGAGGTGAAACATTTGGGATCTCCGAGTAATAGACAAAATAACAGCCTTCTGATGACGTAAGCAATAATGTCATGTCCTCACAAGTTGACACACAGAGAGCATTAATGATGGAATGACCCTTCCCTTTGGCGAGCAAGATGCCTTAGTTAACCACGGCGACCCGAATGATCAAGCGAGATACCTTTAGCAAGTAAAATGCCTTTCTCAATCATTTTTACATCTTTTTGGAGAGGAAAACTTAGGTAGGCGATATTAATAATCAAACCAGCGATATAACGATCTTGATTTCGGCGAAGTCAACAAGTTAAAATTTGCGAAATGGCAAAATTGGCGACAATCCACAATGGCGATCAAGACGCCTTATCATATCGTAATGAATGGGCGTTCTTGAGAATGGCAACATCCACAATGGCGATCAAGACGCCTTATCATATCGTAATGATGGACGTTCTTGATAATGGCGACATCCACAATAGTGATCAAGGCGCCTTATCATATCGTAGTGAATGAGCGTTCTAATGGCGACATAAAACCTGCACTTGGTGATATAACGGCGAATAATGGCGCTAAAATTAAATTAAATTTTTTTTATTACTTATCTCAAAAGAGTTCGACAACCATTACAAGGAGAATGGAGATTATACATTGGGTGGCGATTACAAGAATGGCGATATCATCTTTGCACAAACGATATTCTTCTCATCCTCAAGGTGATCTCATCCTCAAGAGTGATGGGTGAGGTAAAAATTTTGGAGGATGTGGACATCATCCCGGGAAATTCGAGCTTAATGAGTTGACCTCATCAGATGGCGAGGTGAATCGTTCCTTTTATGGTCATCATTTTCTCGCCTTTTTCGTTTGGCCTCAGCTAACTCTTCTAATATAATGTATTTGTTAGCCTTACTTTTGAAGTGATGATAATGTTGCATGGACGTTTTTGGATAGGGAGTCAAATAGTATGCCTGGGCGAAGTCCCTCCATCATGGCTATAATCACGACCATATCACTTGGGTCTTCCACCTCTAAAGACAACCTGGTTGAATCGTTTGATGTACTCTTTCAAGCACTCACTCTTCTTTTGGTGAATAGTGAACAAATGGGAGGCATTCTTTTTCCTGACCTAGCAGCTCATGAAGTTGGTGACGAAGAGCCTGCTCAGATTACCAAACGAGTCAATGGTTTCCGGAGATAGCTTTCTAAACCATGACCTCACTGGCCCATTTAGAGTAGCGGAGAAAGCTTTACACATTACCTCGTTAGAGTATCTCTAAAGCGACATCAGGTTCTTGTACGAATCCAGGTGGTCCATAGGATCTGTCTTTCCTTCATATACCCTAAGCTGAGTAGGTAACTTGAATCTTGAGGAGACCCTAGTTCTCATCACCTTCTCTGTAACCAGAGATTCAGTTTGCTTAATTAAAGCTTCCACCGTGACTGGAGCATTTGCACCTATATTGATGGCACGAATACGGGCGTCGAGGTCCCTGATCCTTTGAGTGGTGGATCTATCTCGGTATCTGGGCGCCTGGTTGTCTCAGCGAGGAGACATCCTTCTCCTTTTGACTTCCCGCCCTTTACTTTAGGAGTTTTGTTGGATGATCGGGATTCTGATGAAATTGGGCTTCTTTCTCGTCTAGGTCTAGAACTTGGTGATCGATGTCGTCGATCTCATGCTCGGCCAGTACTTTGATCGTTCTGAGAATTGTTGAATATCTGGAACAGGTGCTGTAGGAGGCGGTGGGTTGTTTATGATGAGGTGTTGTAGGAGGCGAGCATTGTTCTCATTCATGATCCTTATCGTTCGGTTATATCGTGCATCTTACGATGGAGACCCTCTAGATCGGGAGCCTGGCTAGTGTTAGCCATCGGATGAGCTCTATAATCTAAAGGGCTATTGGCACTTAGTCTAGATACTAAACAACTGCGCAAGTGCATAGAAAGCTGAGAACCATTGTTCCCACAAACGATGTCAAACTGTTGTGGTAGAAAATTAGGACGAGCAACCAATAGTCATAATTGCTCCTTTCACCTCGACTCTGGACCTCGGTAACAACTCAGGCGACCTGCGCAGAATATGAACAAACGTGATCGGCCAGAGTGAGGCCGCTCAAAACACCTCCGGCGTGGAGATCAGACCAAGGTGAATATAAACTGAGCACTTAGAAATCAAAGCTATACGTATGTGCCAGAATTAAATCGCACCTCTTTTGTGATGGGAGAGCGGCCTTTTATAGATGGAGAATGGAGAGCCGTGTGAGGAGTTCACGGAGAAATTCTCGAACGACTAAGTATGGAAATATATATCCCAGAGATATCGAAGATTTAATAAGGAGATGCCATTTGGAGAGCAATCCGCAATTATAGGCGACATGATGGAGAATGAGTCTCATGGAAGTGAAGTCCTTATGGAGGTAAAGTCCTTATGGAGATGTAGTCCTTTAGGTCATCTGATCCTCATCCTTGAGTTTTTCATCTCAGCCCTATAGTATATGGCGAGGTGAAGAAGGGCGAGGTGAGCACCTAGGGCGATAATGCGATGGGCGACCAGGACTATATTGGTGTTACAGCGACGCAATCCTCCAGGTGACGTGCCTTACTTAAAATATCGATAGATGGATATTTTTTCCCATATCACCTTTCTTAAAATTTTAAAAATAGGACAAACCTCTTTTATTGTTGAATTATTATCAAGATTCTTCTTCAAATTAATTTGTGTGCAAAAATAATAAACTATCCCTAGAGTTAGGACTTTTAATTTTTTTTCTCAATATACCCATTAAAATAAATATATATTCTCTTTTATTTTGAAACACCATTTATCTATAAACTACTTTATATTTTTATCAATACATAATTTTTTTCAAATAAATAATATAAAGGGTTTACATTCTAAGTACTCCTAATCAAAATATATTTAAAAAATAAATTATTTTATCAATAAGAATTTATTTTCTTACAACAACAATCTAAATTTTAACTTTTTAGCTGTATTTAATTTAAACATCTATACTATTATAATAAGACAACATTCAACTGGATGAAGTCTCAATTTGGTGTGGCTGCCAACTTCTGTATCTCAAAATTACCCCTATAATTACAAAACAAATAACAACAGTCCTTTTGTTAATTTCCTGAACTTGGGGGTTAAAACTGTAAGTAGTGGTTAACACCACTTTCCTATTGTTTCGTTCTCAACAACTGCTCATATGCAGGCAGTTTTTGTATCCTTTTTTTAATACAAATTGGTCTTCTCTCTTCCTCTACAAGGGGCAAAAAGTAACCCCACCATCATCTTTACGTCTAATCTGTCAAATCAAATGGGATTCTGCACTTCGGCTTTAATCATCTTTTCAAGTTTCTCACTCTATAATCTTCTTCTACAAGATGATAGGTATGATTGAATTCCAAACTTGGGATTCAATTTTTTGTAATGCCTTTTGTGGGTTTCTCGTCAAGGACAACGAAAATTGTATAATTTGTATTAGTTGTTGGTTTGTTATCCAGATTTTAATAGTAGGAAAGATAGATGTTTTACATGCGCATCTCATGTGCTTTACTGCTAGTACTTAAAAAATAAATTTTATTATTAATCTAGACATATACGATCTTTTAAGTATATTTATCCTTTGTATCATTGTAAAAAATGATATTTATTGCAAAACGGGTTAATAAGACAACGTTTAAAAGTATAATAGAGCCTTGGCAATCTGCAAATGATGTCCGATAAGTGGTTTTGGAAGTTAAGATAGACTTACTTAAAAATTTATCCTTTCTATCGTTATAAAAAATGATACTTGTTACAAAACAAGTTAATAAGGCGATGTTTAAAAGTATAATAGAGCATTGGCAATCTGCAAATGATGTTCTATAAGTGGTTTTGAAAGTTAAAGATAAGTACCTAAAAAATATGAAAATATTTATTAATTTTAATTGGTGAAACAACAACAACAACAACAAAAACCAAATATAAGGATAATTTTATTATTTTTTTTTAAAAAATTAACTCTATATGAAATATTGATAATAATATTAATACGTCAGTAACTATAGAGAGGATGATACTATATTTGTCAGAAATCTCAATGGTCAGTGAAATTAACTCTCTCTATCTATATTATAAATCACTAACTCATTTTGAATCTCAAATATATCTCCTGTTATTTACGGTTAAAATTCATTTAAATTAATCTAACAACTGAGATTTCACTTGATACTATTTTTTTTCCTCTCAAAACTATCACATCATTCTTCTCAGAGGTGTGGCCCCCACATAGGATATGATCTAATAAACAAAAATATTTAAAGATGTGCATATGTTTTACTCTGTGGATTATATTTTTAGTGGGACCCATAAAAAATATTAAAACACACATTTCTTTTTCTCTTATTTTGAATTTGTTTTGAATTTTATAATTTCTTTAATATTTTATTAATTTTTTATATTATATTGGATCTTTTGGCCACAAGGGTCTAAAAATATATAAGAAAAATATTTAATTTGGAGATAAAAATATTTT
>BRYE01000011.1:11838426-11843426 GCA_030159115.1 Actinidia arguta var. hypoleuca | reverse complement strand
CGTTTCTTCAGCTTTTTGATGAAAATGAGTATAAGATTATATACTTTAAGGGGTTCAATGTAGGTTTATTTGACTTTGTATACTTGGTGTGTACAAAGTTGTTCCCCTTGTGACATTTTTGAATGATATTATTTACTTAAAAAAAAAAAGGTGTATTCAAACTCGTATTCAAAACAATCGGTCTTACGGGTGATGCTCTCTCTCTCTCTCAAAACTTTAATGTGCAAGAAGTGAAGGTAATAACGCTTGGTGGTTGGTTTAATTCTAAGTCTTCTTGCTAAGTTTCATATTCTAAAGTTAAACCAAAGTTTATACTACATATTAAAAGTATCATGTAAAATGTTGTCTTTTCGTTATCCTCTTCCATTTTTAATGTTGCAAATTATGTAAAACAGGAGCAACATACCCTGTACAAAGCATCCAGAGAAATTAGTGTATTGCATTATGTAAATCATGCAAAGAAAAAAGACACCAATTAACGACTTTGAATGAAACATGCTTGGGACCTAGAAGTCTGGCCTTGGTTCATTTCATGTAATATATAGATGAGAGGGCTTCTGTTTGGTTTCACACAATGTTTAAGGTAACTACGTTGTATTTGCCATTGATTGAAAGCAGCAATGTAGTATAAATCCATGGCTTGTGTTGTTGGTCAAGTTGTGTTAGCCAGTCATTATATTTGGCTTTTCATCTGTGTCTCCTCTTCCACAAAAATCAGCTATGTTACAATTGACAAGCTATTATTCATAGCCTCCCAGGAAACCACTGTTTCATTCCTGGAATAGTAAATATTATTCTATGGATCCTAACCCTTTCTGCATATAGTTGAACCCCAACACCATATAATAGCCGTTTTGTAAAAAATTCAATTTGCCAACCAACAATATGAAAAGTCTTTGTTAGACCATCCTACATGCTTTTCTCACCATAAGCACGTGACAAAATCTTTTTTTTTTTGCCATTCCATTTATACTGCTCACTTGTATCTTTCTGGTGTTAGAGCTTGTTGGAGATTGTTTTTGATTACTTATCAAGTGATACATAAAAGTTAAAACAACCATTGATAGGTGGGGAGATTACAAAAATGGGCAGGGGCAGCTCTAACATGTCATCTATGATGGTCCTGTATTTTTACCTAAGTACTTGTTAATTTTTTACTTTTTTTTTTTTGCTTTCTAAGTACTTGTTAATTTATTAGCCATTCATAGTCTTATATTGGTTTCGACTGGCATAACTTACTAAACAGATCAAAATTTCTGGATATTCTTGAAAGTTTCCTCCTCCACCTACCTATGGACCTGCCTCTGCATGATTGCTTCTTGTTTTTCATGACGTGCATATTTTGGTTTTATATCAGAATGTTACTTTTCCTTAATGTCCCATATTTCTCTTTGACTGAATCAAGCAGTACTGGATCGAAGCCAAACACACGTCTTGCCGTAGACGTTACTTCCCCTGCTGTTCTTTTATTATAGTTTTAGATTCCCCCCACCCACCCCCACCCCCACCCCCACCCACCCCACCATTTATGATCTGTTTTTTTTAATATATTACATTGCAGCTCTCTTATGGGAGATTACATTAGCTGGTTATTACCCAACTATTATTATCTGACAATTATAACGCTTGCATTGTTATTGTTTCATTTGGACATGATCCGCAGCCGAGACCCTGGAAAGCAACTCCTGTGGGAAAATGATAATATTACATCTTTTATTGCATAAAAATTAAAGCTTACCAACTTTATTTTGCTGGGCAATAGTGGTAAAGGATTATGTAAACATAGTATTAGAATGGGCTTTGCATTTACCAGACATGGTCGGTGTTAATATTCGTGAGAAGAATGGTGATTTCATTCTACAGGAGTTAGCTTTGAGTACCTCTTGTTTTGCATTTTTCTGAATACCACAGCTTCTAATTGTCAGGTGACTGTTGATGATACTGCTCCTATAAGAAGCCTTGATGCAAGCCTTGGAAAAGTAGTTGACCCTCCAGAAGAGGGAGAACAACACTCTGGAGTTCCTCCCAATGAACTTGAAAGGAGATTGCACGAACTTATCGAATCAAGACAAGAAGAAAGGATAAAAGAGCTGGAAGCTGCTTTAGATTGTGCAAATCAAATGCTCCGTGAGAAAGAAAGAGAGGTTGTCTGGTGGAAAGACGCTGCCCAACACATTACTAACCGTGTTCCAAAGATCTCAAGCTTGTCAAGGTAAACGTCAAACAATACCAAATTCTTTGAAATTGAGATGCTGAGCAAGGTTCTTTGTATGTAGTAAAATTGTGTCACCTAAATGATGCACTATTTCTTTTTCTAAAATTTACATTTTTGTTGGTGGATCCGTAAAGTGTGGTATAGGTTTGCAGAGTGGATATAAACAGCAGATAGTGAGAAAGTTGATAGCAAATTGAAGGTTCTCTTATGTTTATATGACCTGTTTTACTGGACTCTAATTTTGGTATGTTATTGGGCATCTTTAGGCTCTTTCCTTCTCTATCCAAGTATTGTGCAAGCTAAGTAGTCTGAACTCTGGGAACCTTTGCTTTTGGGAGTAATCACACTTTAGCCTTCTGTGGTAGCATTTTCCTCCAAGTGAAGTTTATATCTAATTATCTATGTTTTGTTGTGTTATTAAAGTGTAGAAATTGAGTCCACTGCCACATTTTTTCATCCTAGTCCAATAATTTTAGTGGTTGATTCCTAATCCATGTTGAATTGTGCAACGTTTGCTTCATTAATTTCTATTGCTTGTTCTCTGCATCATTATGTTGGTTTGGACATGCACATTAGAAAAAAAAAAAAAGGGAGAATTACGTAAAAAAAAATCATAGTTTGACGATGAAAATAAATTAAACTTTATAATTTCAATTGTAATAAATCAAAACCTATAATTTTAATTCGGTAGAAATTTAAGTCATTTGTTAGTCTCTATTAATCTAGGGTTAAAAGGAATCAACTGGTTCTTATCCAAAATGCATTGAAATTACGTCTCATAGGGTTTTTCTCTTTTTAAAGTCCTAATTAAATTATTCTCATTCCAAAATAGCATAAAAATTTAATTTTTTAAATAAATATAAAATTCAAACTTTCTAATTTGTTTTGTTAATTGGTTCGATTAAGGTTTTAAAAATAGGGATAACACTGTAAGAAATTATTTTCATGCATTTTGAGTAGGCGAAGATTAACTGATGATTTGTTATAATTAAAATTATAGGATTTAATTTATTCTCATAGTCAAACTCTGGGGGAATTTAACGTAATTCTCCCAAAGAAAAAGTAGGAAAAGATTTTTTGGCAAAGCCAGTAGTATAGTATGTACATACCGTATGTACAATAAAAATATTATGATCAATTGTGGTGAATATTACGATCAATTGTAGTAAATGTTGAGGGGTGTACGTGTTAAAAATAAAAAATAGTATAATTACACATCATTGTAGTGAATATTAAGGTAAATTGCCTTTTATTCCCTAAAAGTATTGAGTGATTTCTGATTTGTCCTCTGAACTAATAATTTTCTTTTTATTTTGTACCATCATCTATAAAAATTGTTGCAATCAATCTCAAAATCTGACCTCTATCTACATGGGTCTAAAGTCCATTTGTATCAAATGGGTGATTCTATTTGGACCTACCCACCCACCCGTATTTTGATAAATTTCACTAACCTCTCTTAAAGTTTAAGACAAATATAGTTATTGTCTTTATTTTTTTTGGAAAGGTATTGACTTCATTTTCTTTTGAAACTATTATAAAGATTTTCTCTTGAGCAAATTTCTTGGCAAAAAAGATAATTTTTTTTGATTTTTGTAATGAATTTGAATAACATAGATTTATGAATTGGCATAAGTAGTAAAAAAATGTGTATTTACTACCACCCAAATGGTGTTAGCAAATTTTTTTTTGGAAAATTACATAAAATACCCCTAAGGTTTGACTATGGGAAAAAAAAATTATGCAGTTTTAATTGTAACACATCAAACCCTGTACTTTTAATCTAAAAACAATTTAAATCATTTGTAAGTTTTCGTTCATCTAAGATTAACGAAACTAATTGATCCCGTCCAAAATAAACTGAAACCACGTCATAAATGGTTTTCCCTTTTTTTTACAGGCTTAATTAAACCATTATCATTTTAAAATGGCATAAAATTGCAATACAAATTTAGTTTCTTTAATACGAATACAAAACTCAAATTCTCTAATTTATATTGGTAATTGTTTTGATTAGGGATTTAAAATGGGAGAACCCTGTAAGAAATGTGTTTCAGGAAAGACCTAGTTTGTTCTGTTAGCCTTAGGTAGCGGAGACTAACAAATGGTTTAAATTGCTACCAAATTAAAATTATAGTGTTTAATTTATTACAATTGAAATTACAAGACTTAATTTGTTTCCTCAGTCAAACTCTAGGATTTTTTTTGTAATTTTCTCTTTCTTTAATGAAAATGGTGGGGTTAACGCCACAAACCTCTTGAGGTTTTTGACAAATACAATCACTTTCCTTATTGTTTCAAAAATAACCATGAATTTTCATAATTTTGAAACTAATGTCACCTTTGATTTAGAGTTTTTAATTTTTTTTTCTCATTACACCAATTAAAATAAAATGTGGTAGCCACCAGTTCATGTGGCAAAACTTTGCCTATCAACCATGAGGTTGTAAGTTTAAGTCTTAAGACTTCTGCATGGTATACCAAATGTTAGGTATATATTCAATATTTTTCTTCCCATACACCATTAATGGGTATTAATTGAGCGTAATGTACACCAATTAAAATAAATAAACTTTTATATATTTTTTAAAAAAATTATTGATGACAAAATTTATTTTTTTAAGTATGTTTAAATTGAGAGCAATTAAAAAGTAAAATATTTAAATAATTTCTTTTCAAAACAAAATTTATTGATAGTAAAATTTTATTTTTTAAGTACATTTTCATTGGGATTATTTAAAAAATAAATTATTTAGATTATTTTTCTTAAAAAAAATATTTATTG
>BRYE01000011.1:11828426-11830926 GCA_030159115.1 Actinidia arguta var. hypoleuca | reverse complement strand
GTGATTTTTGTATTGGTTCTGGGCACAACAGCCTTACGATTTTAAGCAATATTTATAGAGGTTCTTCCATATATTTGTTGTAGTTAATTTTAAGGGTTTTGTTGCCCTTGGATGTGTATTTCAGTATGTGTCTTTTATATTTTTGTAAATTTTCTCAAATTGTTGTTGGAGTAAGCATAATGGATTTTGCTCTTACCAAATAGGTTTAATTCCCTTTTTTCATTTCGTATTCTGAAAACAAAACCCACCAAAAATATTTTATGTTCTGTTTCTAAAAATTGAAAATGAAAAACTAATTCTGGAATCTTGAAAACTGAAAAATAAAAAAATGACAAATACGGCCTTATCTTTCTTCCTTGTAGCACCACCATCCTTACTCAATTTCTCTTTTCCCCTCTTTCTAAAATAGATATGTGAACTAGACCTATTTACTGATCTTTATCTCTCTTCTCCTAAAACTTAAGACTCACGCACGTTACTTTTGGAACTTTGAAGAGGAAAGGGGCAAAATAGTCATTTTCAGTATAAGATTAGCGGGAAAACATGGGTGATTTTATTTCGACACAAAAATTTCTCTCCAATTTTTAATTTGAATAAATTTCACTGAGATGTTTGACAATTATAACCACTCCCTTATAGTTTTTGAAATAACACTAACTTTTTAACTTTTTAAACTATTATCAAGATTCTTTATTTGAGCTAATTTTTTGATAAAAATGACAAGATTGTGTAAGATAAATTATGGCTCACATGATCTGGCACATATGATTTATCTGATATCTATCAAATATATTTATTGGGTTTATCATATTAGTGTTTCTTATCCTATTTCATAAAAAAACTAGTCATCTCTCTACCTATAAATATACACTGTGTATCCCATCATTAATGTGTAATCAAGATTAAGGGCCAAGAGAGGAAAACTCAATTCCTAGAAGATTAAGATAGATATTGAAGTCAATTACTTTAAAAGTTTGCTATTATGGCTATAGGTATATTTTATGTATTTTCGCTTTATTATCATGTGAAGATCATGATGGTTTTAGATCTTGAATTTATAGTTTATTATGATAAAATTTATGAATTTAAATTTATATGTGGTATCAGATTATTGTTCACAACTTTTATAATTTTTTAATTATGAAATATGTAAATATAATTATGAAGTCTGAAGCCCTCACGAATATCTTTTGTGTACATATCAGTATCGTGCATCAATCCGATAACCTTCTGTATTTTGATAAGTGTATTGTATTTTTTTAGCAATTAAAATAGCGGCCTACTCTATTCTTTTAGTATTGTGGATTGGTGAGCTCCTACATGCTAGGCTTAATGGCTATAGTAGGTTATGATTGTTGCAGATAATGAATTAGAAGCACAATTTTTCAAGTTTTTCCTTGACATCAGTGACCTGATAAAGAAGACTTTGTTTATGAAAAAAATCATGAACTCCTTTTGGAGTTTGATGCACACTAGTTAAGGAATTCACTTGCTTTAACACACTTATGCAACTATCATATGAATTATACTTTAAAAATTATCACAATTTTGTATGTAATCAAATAAAACCTCTGCGATTATGACAGATAGTTATTTGAAGTATCCTCAATTTAAAACTTTGTTCACTGAAAATTAAAGATAACACAGTATTAACAGTCCTGTGCTTAGAAGATAAATATAATAATTATTTTTTATATTACTGTTTAATTTAATTTTTATCATTATTAATTTATGATCAATATAAAAATTATTGAACATGTATATGTAAGAGAGTTGTTTAGTGCACGGGTTATATTTTATGAAATCAATTATATATGTATAAAATTTGGATACATATACAAATGGACAAACATGATTTTTTTTAAAGCCTAATTAATAAAAAAAATAGTAATTGTTATTATTATTATTATTTTTGAAGCTGTTAATGGGCTTTTAAAGACTCCTGAAATAATTATTGGGCCTTCTAATGCCCCCCTTATGTAAATTAATGGGCTCTTTGAAAGACTTTATGAAATAATAATTGAGCTTCTCAATAACCCTATAATGAATGGTCTCTTTAAAAGAAGCTGTTAATGGACTCAAAAAAAATTAATGGGCTCTACGAAAGATTCTTTTATGACTAATGGACTCTCCATATACTCCACGGTGCAAATAATGGGCTCCTCTAAATAGACCTCATGATGTAATAGCCATAAAATATTAAGGAAATGCAAGGTCATTATTTAATTTGACATCTATATTATGATATAGTTTGGCAGCCGCCAAAGTGATCCAACTAAAATGACTCGTAGATCTACAATTATATAATTGGATTTAATACACTTACCCAAGTATTAAAATAATGACATTGCAAATCGCAGTTTTGATCACAAGAATATTAGGTTTGACCCAAAGGTGCATCACTGGACTAAGATGATTGGTATATATCCCTAATTAGGAATGAAACTGGCTATCCAAATATAACAGATCTACCTAATTATGGATATAGTATTAATTAGTC
>BRYE01000011.1:11815926-11818426 GCA_030159115.1 Actinidia arguta var. hypoleuca | reverse complement strand
TATTTTTTTCATACATAATATAATCACTCCCACTTAAAATCAAGATGGTTCCGATTAAAAAAAAACTATTGTGATGGCCGTCGAGTCGTGCATTATAGGACATTATTGATTATAAATGCATCGAATGAGATCCGATTAGGTGATTTTTAATATTTGATCGCCATCATTTTTTAGAAAAATGATAGAATTGATACTAATTGAAATCATAACGGTTTAGATCGAACATTCGAGGAATCAAGTCTATACTTGCCTTTCAATCATGTATATCAAACTTATTTGGTTATGAACCAATCTATTATGCTATAGGATAATATACAATTTCCAAACGATAGAACACGATTATGATGATCTAAACCATTCACTTTGTTTTTCTTGCTATTTTAATCACTCTCGTCAAATTTGAAGTCCATCGGGTATTGAAAGCCCTTTCATCAAGACATTGATTCATTGATTCATTATCAAATGACAATTTCTCTCCTTCGATCAAGTACGCAACGATAATTAAATCACTTTTTTTTTATACATAATATAATCACTCACAGATGGTTCCGATTCAATATAAACTATTATGATGGCCGTCGAGTCGTGCATTATAGGATATTATTGCTCGTAAATGCACCGAATGTGTTCCGATTAGGTGATTTTTGGTATTTGATCGCCATCATTTTTTAGAAAAATGATAGAATTGATACTAATTAAAATTATAACGGTTTAGATCGAATATTCGAGGAATCGAGTCTATACTTGCCTTTCAATCATGTATATCAAATTTATTTGGTTATGAACCAATCTATTATGCTATAGGATAATGTACAATTTCCAAACGATAGAACACAATTATGATGATCTAAACTGTTCACTTTATTTTTTTTGCTATTTTAATGACCCTCGTCAAATTTGAAGTCCATCGGGTATTGAAAGCCCTTTCATCAAGACACTGATTCATTGATTCATTATCAAATGACAATTTCTCTCCTTCGATCAAGTACGCAACGATAATTAAATCTCTTCATTTTTTTCATACCTGATATAATCACTCCCACTTAAAATCATAATGGTTCCGATTCAAAAAAAACTATTGTGATGGCCGTCGAGTCGTACATTATAGGACATTATTGCTCGTAAATGCACCGAATGTGATCCGATTAGGTGATTTTTGACATTTGATCGCCATCATTTTTTAGAAAAATGATAGAATTGATACTAATTGAAATCATAACGGTTTAGATCGAATATTCGAGGAATCGAGTCTATACGTCTCTTTCAATCATGTATATCAAACTTATTTGGTTATGAACCAATCCATTATGATATAGGATAATGTACAATTTCCAAACGATAGAACACAATTATGATAATCTAAACTGTTCACTTTGTTCTTTTTTCAATTTTAATCACTCTCGTCAAATTTGAAGTCCATCGGGTATTGAAAGCTCTTTCATCAATACACTGATTCATTGATTCATTATCAAATGACAATTTCTCTCCTTCGATCAAGTACGCAACGATAATTAAATCGCTTCATTTTTTTCATACATGATATAATCACTCCCACTTTCCGATTCAAAAAAAACTATTGTGATGGCCATCGAGTCATGCATTATAGGTTATTATTGCTCATAAATGCACCGAATGTGATCCGATTAGATGATTTTTGATATTTGATGGCCATCATTTTTTAGAGAAATGATAGAATTGATACTAATTGAAATTATAACGGTTTAGATCGAATATTCGAGGAATCGAGTCTATACTGTTGACCCAATAGGCAACCCAAGAGGGGAGGTGAATTGGGTTTTTCAAACTTAATTGGTGATTTATAATTAATTGCTTTAATAACAATGAATGTAAAATGCTATAAAAAGATTAATGCAAGAAATGCAATAAAGGAGCAATAGTAATGATAGGAGAGAGCACACCAAATTTACCGAGGTTCGATCACAACTTGTGATCTACGTCCTCCCAAGACCTCCGCAAGATCTTCTTCCACTATTTGTAATCCGCAACTACAATGTGGGAGTTGGTTGTTCAAGTGCCCAACTCACTTTTACACCAAGTGGTTTTGTCCAAGCTCCACTTAAACTTCCTAGTGTTTTACTTACAAGAGGAAACACTCAAACTCTTAAGTGTTTGGCTTTCAACAAGAGAAACACTCAAAAACTCTCACCAAGTATTTTTGGTCAAGTCACACTCAAACTAGCAAAGATGAGAGTATGGAGGTTTTAAGATGATCAAGGACTCTCTCAAATAGAGTGGATAAGAATGTAGTATCACAATCAATGCTCACACAAAGGGACAAGAAGAATATTCAAGGATTCTTGACTTTGAAGCTTGTAGGATGAATCAATATACTTAGGATTATTCCCTTGTATGATAAATGCCCTTGGAGACTTGTATTTAATGGCTTAAGTGAAGAGTGTACCGTTGGTGGTAGTTGGGAGGCCATTAATGCTGTATCAGATATCTCTGCGTTTGAAAATCTTCCCGTTGGATGTCGACA
>BRYE01000011.1:11790926-11795926 GCA_030159115.1 Actinidia arguta var. hypoleuca | reverse complement strand
TGACAACATGTATGTTGCAATCGACTATACGTGCATTGAAATAAAGAGCTCCTCCGCAAAAATATTTAAGGATCAAGATCCATGCTATTAATTAGTTGATAGTTATTTACAAATGAATAAAGAAAATAAATAATTATTATTAAGGTTAAGCACTTGATGTGGATGTCTGGCTTGTTTGTTTCTAAAAAGACAACGTAAATTCTTCTACTCCATCTCACATCATATCAGGAACGACTGTTTAAGCTTCTAGATGGAAAATAGATAAAACCTTTCATCTGATTTCTAAATATTAAACTATCAAAGTAAGAATATTATTTTCTTTAATTTTAAAAAGTCCAACGCATAAGAGGGTTAAATCTTAATGAAATGATGCAAATATGAGAATTGGACGGCAATTATTGTTGACATTTTAGGGGTGGGAGGAATAAACCATGATAAGTAAAAGGATGATAATGATGGGTCCCCATTTATGATGGTTGACAGGAAAGGTGGGTGGGTTTGATAGATCTTTTCCTTTGGGGAATGTGGGGGACCAAAACCATATATGTGTCACCTTTATACCCAACCTCTATTGGCATCTTTTAGTGATTCATTGGTGTTGTTTGGGTTACAAATTATAGATTATCTCCTGGTTTTATGTTCTTAAAGCTTGACATGATTTTATTTATACGTACTTCCCCCCCAAGTCCCATCTCTCTCTCAATATCATTTGAGCATCCAAAGCAGCATAGTAAAAACGCCATTTTTGTCATAACAGATAGCCATTTCTATGAAAACAAGGTCCAACAGGATAGCTAAACAGTAACTCGAAGATCAGACAAGTTACTGTAGCTCACTACATATCAAAAAACAATCTCTCTCAATTGGGCCTTCATCTTGTTCCCTCGACCTGTAAAAGACCTCCTCCCACAACTATCCTCTTCTCTCTCTCTCTCGCTCTCTCCAGCATGGCCCCAACCCCAACCTCCTCCTCCTCCTCCTCCTCCTCCATGGATCTATTCTCCTATCTTCTCTGTCTTTACTTCTATGATGCACTCTTTATCCAGTCCAAATTGCAAGTCCTAGATCAGTGACTTTCAAAGACATTGAGTTTCAAAACACAGAGTTCATGATGAGAGGGTCACTTGAGGATGAAAATTTGGGATGTTAATTTGGCCGTGGATGGTAAATTGAACCCCAACACAGTGATGATGTTTGTGTATCCGCCGAGAAATAGGGTGGTAAACTGTGGTATATTGACGGCGGGTGGTGGGTCGGTGGGCTGTGTGCAGATTGGAAGTAATTGAAAAAGAAAAAAAAATTCTTAATTTTTAAGGTATTAGTGGAATTTTAACCTCATTAGATATCTATTGAAGAGTGCAAATTGACAATTCAATGAACGTGCATGGGTGTAATTGACAAAAATTCAAATTACTCGATTTTATTTACATATAAAAAAAAATACTCGATATTAATTAGGATATTTCACTCTAAGATTCATGGTGACTAACTTGGTCGGTGTCACAAAAACCTAATAGCAAAACTCTTTTTGACTACATTGGACTAAAAAAGTCTGAATATTCTATAAATAAAAAATAAATAACAACATTTTAAGTTTTTGAGTATTCTATAAACTGAAAATATATAGTAAGGTTTTATTATTTGAATAATTTCAAAACATAAATTTTTACTATTATGAAATTTTATTGTTTGGATAAATGAATACTAAAATTAATCTATTTCACATTGTTAAAATTTGTATTACATTGAATAAAAATTATTTGTTGCTTTCTGATATTTTATTATTTGTCATTTTCAACAAAATTTCATGTTTGGCGGTAATGGCGGAAAAAATTGTAAAAGTATAAAAACTGTGTTTTAATATTTTGTTATTTGACAAATTTATTTTATTGAAATTGAAGTAATTTTAGATATTGATGCATATTTTTCATATGTCTCTCTTCATTCACCATCTATTCTATCTGTTTTTTAACATATACATACACTACTCTATCACCATAAAAGTGCGAGAGGCAATTAATTGTCCTTTTTGCCCATGAAAATTTTTGCATGTGATTAACACGTACCTTTTCCCGTCCTCATTTCAAACGGAATTTGATAGAAGGAAGACATTGACCGTTAAATAAAAGTGCAAAGATTGGATTGCTAAAATTGAAATGAAAGGTGCAAAATGACAATTCAATAAGGGTGCAAAGTGAAATTAACACATATCAAATTGCTATGGAAGGGTTGGGACGTCATCATTTGATCACCAACATAGTACTCTCTCGGTCTTTCCAGTGCTATATTGCTGATTTTTTTTTGAGAAATTTAATTTTTTAAAAGAACAAATCATTACGTTTAATTTAGATTAATTTTTTAATTTTATCCCATTTAATTATTATTTGTAATTATTAATTTTAACTTTTTTTTTTATTAAAACTAAATATTATAACATAAAGGGTAAAAAAGAATTATATATTTTTCTTAATTGACTTTTGAAAGTGAACACATTTATTTTGAAAGGTATATTAAAATAAATAAATATTATTTTTTTTAAAATACTATTTATTTATAAATTTTTTTATTTTTTTATTTTTTGTCAATAAGTATTTATTTTTAAAAATAATTAATTTAAATAGTTTACTTTTTAAGTATTCCAAATGAAATTGTACTTAAAAAATAAAACTTTCTAATTAATATTTTTTTCTTAAAAAAATAATTTAAATATTTTATTTTTAAGTATTCATAATCTAAATATACTTAAAAATAAACTTTTATTATTATTTTTTCAAAAAAAGTACAACCTTCAACACCATATTGGGTGCTCTGATCTTAGATTTGTGAAGGAAAACAAAAATTTATTGGAAAATGAAAGTACATACCTATTCAATTATATATATATATATATATATATATATATATATATATATATATTATTAGAAACCTATTTATTTTCTTCTCGTTCACTTGATCTTATCACAAATAGAAACATTATTATTTCAGTGGGACCACATTACATTGCAAGGGAATGGTCTTGGGCTATAACTTGATGTCTGTCGACGAGCAGGCCCAGACCGAGGCCCAGTCCCAACTTGACTTTAACTTGATGATTGACCTAAAACTAAAGCTGGTCCCAAAGCTTCCCATAAGGCCTAGTTTGCTTGATCTGGTTTAGGTCCAACACAAAAGAATGAAAATAATTGTTTCGGCTTCACTCTTCAGTTGGGCTACCAAAATCGAATTTCCTTAGCTTTAGGGGGGAAAATGCATCATGATCGGATCAAAATCCATACTACGTGACACAGCCTTCTCAATTTAAAATTACGAACGTTTTAATGCGAATTAAGTGTATTATAAAAAGTCTAATTTAAATTTATGAGCAAACATTACATTACATTACATTACAGTTTTTTTAATGGGGATAAAAAAACAATTTCAAATAAATATCAGTAATATTATTTTTTTTGGAGCTAATCGATAGAAAATTGTGTACAAATTATCAAGAATTAACGTAAACCTTCTACGGAACAAGTCTAAGAAATCATAATAGAAAAATAACAAATTATAATAATAATCAATGCTTTGGGGGGCTGAGAATTGATTTTACCTTTCGACTAAAAATGTACGATGACTTAATGAACTAACCCAATTATAGTTATTACTTTATGAATGGGTTATGTTTTCTTTTATTATCACTAGTAATTGGCCGTGACATGAGTAATATGCCAAAAAAAAAATCTTTTAGATGTATTTATTAAAATTTTATAATTTTAAAAAAAGAAAGATATAAATGTCAGATAAAAGATATATTGTATTCATAGAAGAAGAGATACGTTGCTACAAAATAGAGAACAAATTAGAAAGTATAATAATTTTAAAAAAAAAGTGTTGTTAGTTTAGAAGAAATGAAAGAAGTGTTTTAATTATTTTTTGTTGTGGATCCCACTAAAAAAATAATTCAATATATAAAATATATGTTCAACTTTATAAATTTTTTGACCATTAAATCACAATATATGTGGGCTCATACCTTTGAAAAGAAGGAAGTAATATTTTTCTAAAAAAAAAAATAATTTCAGGTGAAATCTCAGCCATTGGATTAACTCAAATGAATTTCAACCGGAGATAGTGAGAGATAGTTTAAAAGATTCAAAAATATTTATATCTTATATTATAAATTTTTAAGCACCCCCTTCAATTTTAGTTTAGTAACAAAGCCCCTATCAATTAAAAAATAAAAAATTGCTCGAATTTGAGAGATTGCCTTATTCATATTAAAAAAAAAAAAGAAAAGAAATTGAGAGAGTACACGTACCTTATGACTCATAAAAAGTTGTCATGGTCTTATTTACAAGTGAACAAAACTGTGAAATACCAAAAACCATCGAAACATTCATATGCAGATCATAACCCAGCAGTTACATCAACTTATAATAAAATTGTACCATCGAAGCATGCATTAATTTCTACGAGGATTAGCGTCTTTTGTTAGTTATGTTTTATTTTTTATTTAAAAAATGAAATGATATTTTGTGGTCCATTATCTTTTTAAATAAATAACTTCTTATACAGTTATTTTTCTCTTAGCTAGTAGGATAGTGAGACATGTGAAACTTTTGATGGGAAAATAGTTTTTCATGAGATATACGTAAAACTTTTTTTCACAGAGAGAAAAAAAAGTTTCTAATCTAACAAGAGAGTTTGTGATATTTTCATCTATTGCATGGATTAAGGTCTTGGATAGACTGTATGAATATTTCTCATATTGTTTCTACAGGTTTGGTGTTTGTGATTACTCACAATTTTGGAATCTGATTGCTATGGCTGGAGGTATGTATTTTTAGGCTTCCTCTTTTAGTTTAATAAATTCTTGATGTTGATATTGCTTACATTGGGTATCAGAGCAATATCTCTAGTCTTGTTTTCGATTTTGTTGGAATTTTCTGTTTGAAATTTCTTTGAATGCATTATCCATGATTATATTTTGTTACTAGAATATTTTTCATTCATTAGGGGTT
>BRYE01000011.1:11773426-11775926 GCA_030159115.1 Actinidia arguta var. hypoleuca | reverse complement strand
GGATTACTCCTTATGTGTTTGGTTGTGGTTGATGCAAAAAATCGAGACAATTGGGAGTAGTTTTTAAGGCATGTGGATACTATTTTGTTTTCTAGAAGGAATGTTATTTTCATTTCTGATCGCAATATCGGTTTGAAGGAAGCGCTACCCAGGGTTTTTCCAATGGCATCTCACCTTTACTGTTTGTATCATTTGAAGGTAAACTTGAGAAGTCACTTATATGGGAAACCCACTGGTTTAAAAGAGCATTTGATTTTTTTTGTTTTTTAAATATGCATATGCACCAACTGTGGAGTCTTTTCACCATCTGTTGGATCAATTAATGAAAGTAGGTGGGAGTAATGTGATAGATTTCCTTAAGGACTTGCCATATACACATTGGGGGAATGCATATTTTAAGGGCTAAAGATACATTAAGATGTGGTCGAATCCTACCGAGTCATTTAATTCATGGATAGATCACGAGAGTCATCTACCAGATACACAACTAATTAATAGATACGGATAAGAGTGATGGACCAAATTGCTGAGAGAAGAGTTGTTGCTAGTAGATGGAAAATTGTTGTTTGTCTAAGTAGTGATGAGAAGTTGGATGAGTCTTTTCAAGAGGGTAGGACTTGGTTTATTAGTAGATTGGGTGATAGCATTTTTGAAGTTCATTCGCTTCCATATGTTTGTGTTGATATCAATATGCGTACATGCTTATACGGACAATGGCAACTTTATTGCATTTCATGTTGTCATACAGTTGCTGCTCTTAAGAGGTTTGGTATAGACTTAAATGTCTATGTTGGTCCTTATTACAGTGTTGAAGAATTCCAGACAACATATTCAAAGTCTATATTTCCTATTCCTACTCTGTGAAAGACAGAGACTACTGCAAAAGTGGATTCTATTCTTTCACCAATTTGCAAAAGGCCATTAGGTAGGCCCAAGAAAAAGAGAATTCTTTCAAGAGGCAAGAAAGGTAGTCAAATAAAGTGTGGCAGTTGTGGTAAGCTAGGAAATCACAGTAGGAAACCTTGAAAGAAACCACGCGAGTGATGAGAGCGAGAGAGTATGTTTAGGAAATCAATAAGGATTTCAAACATTTTTTAGTTTTTCTCGATTGTATTGGGAATTTTAAATGAGTAATAGAAGATGTTCTAATATGACATTCTGCAATTTTTAGTAAGAGATGATGGCTTCTCTTGGATATCTATAAGAGTTATGTCCTTCTTTGGTAGGACACTGATAATTTTAGTTGTGGTGTGTTTGATGGAATTGTGTAGTTGTTGTGTGCTTCTATATGGGTGCACTAATATACTCATCAATCATGTGTGATGTGAAAAACAGAAGTAATGTGTATGTGTAGTGCACATGCATAGGAGCTGTGTTGGTAACAAACTAATATTTGTATCTGGAGTTTGTAGATGTTTTTATAGTGCATGTGTAGGAGTTGTTCACTTCTTTTGTGCTAAACACTGATAATTGTGTGTGTAGTATGTTAATGTTTCTTTAGTGCATGTGTAGGAGCTGTTTGCTTCTTTTGTGCTAGACACTAATATGTTTACCTGTATGTTGTGATTTACGGACATGACCTATCAGTACCTGTTTTTAACAATAGATAGTGATATATTTATTTGTCTGCTTTGATTTGTAGAAGCAAGACCCATAAGTGTCTGCCTTTTATGAGTATAAACAGTGATATATTTATATGTCTGTGTGATTTGAAGAAACAAGACCAATCAATACATGTCCTTTTATGAGTAGATACTGATATATTTAACACTATATAAATATGCCCACGAAATTCTATCCAAACACAGTATGTACTACTACAATTTTTTACATTTTTGCAGTGATTATATGACAAAAGTATTCCAATATATGTACTACTACAATAGTTTGTACTGTAATATGTTCTACTACAACAGTTTTTTCATTGAATCTCCAATATATCTTCATCACTCTCTTCATTATTAGTGTATTGCTGCAGTTCTGAATCATTTTGAGATGGTTTTATGTCCTGGTTGGGGTTCCATGATCTTTCTCCGTCATTGAGAAATTGATGTACCATCTGCACTCAGAATGTGATGCATTAATCAACTGATAGTGCAATTGGTATTGGTTCGTTCTTGATGTACTGTTGGATGATGTGTAGTATAATTATTCCACAATCAAAGCTACAATATATTTTTTTTGTAAGTTCTTGGTACTTTTTTCTATGGTGTATATATGTTGTTCTATGGAAAAGTCAAAGTGTGATGAAGACTTACAATCCAACTTTTTGATGTGGGCATTGAATTGCCTTTTGTATGTTCTGTTTGAAGTCTTGTGTAGTCAGCCTTTCAATATTCCTCTTCTTTATCAAATCATTGATGTATTTTTGCTATTATATGAAATAAGAACAGTTAGACACTTCATTGATGTCATGGTTCGACATTTCACACTCAAGCTCGAAATTTTGCCTTGCCAATAATACAATTTTCTAAAGAAAAAGGGCAATTTCAGCACCACT
>BRYE01000011.1:11735926-11748426 GCA_030159115.1 Actinidia arguta var. hypoleuca | reverse complement strand
AGAGAAAAGAATGTGTGGTGGAGCTCATAGGTACGACACAAATTATCTAGCCTTGAATACATTTCTTTGACCCCATCCCATGCACTCTTGGCAAACGTCAAGAATACCAAACTCCCCCTAATCTCGGGCTCCATACTGTTCCATAAAAAAATGCAATTTGAGCATCCTCCACTGACCAATCCTCATACTTCGCTTGACCAACCTCCTTGCCATCAGGCTGTTATCAATCAAAAACTTATTCTGTTTTTTGGCCATAAAATAAACCTCGACAGACTTAGTCCATTGGGCATAATTACTACCATTAAATTGTAATGCAGTAATAGACAAGTTGTGCGTCCAAGAAAAACCAAAACTAGATAAAATAGAATCAGGAACAGCAAACAATCCAGACACGCAAGTTTATCAGATTTAGAATCCATAACAATAGAACCCAAATCAACAGCAACAATAACGATAAAATCAGAATAAACAAACTACCAGAACCAACAACAATCAATCAACGAAAAACATATAACTACGCAACTTGCCATGCAAAAAATGAACATAGAACACACGGAGCCGAAAAGGATCGCTAAAACTCACAAAACATTCACAAGGGCAACCGAACCGTATGAGGCCACAAATTGATGACACAACAAACGAAGTCCAAACAACACTATGAAGGTTCAGTGAGTACTGTTAAGGCTCGTCGGACCTCCAGCAAGCAAAGACGAGAGATGAAGAAGCTTGTCGGAGGCTGACCCAGATCGAACTCAGGCGAGCCTCAACGAGGCCTATCAAAGGCCAGACAAGCGATGGCGAGGCCTGTCGGACTCAAATTAGACCTCCACATGTCCATATCGAGAACCTCAAGTGTGACGACAACCTTCTAGGGACCTGATTCGAGGTCTTCATGATGTGGGTTTGCTTCTTCGGAGGTCAGAGACCTCAGGCGACAGTCCATTCCAAGTCACCGAAGGTGGGTCGACATGCGGCGCAGGTAGGATTAGGGTTAGGATCAGAAGTGCTCTGATAACATGTAATTAAAGTGATTATGGGTAATTGATTACACCCTAACACAAAGAATATTATTTATACTAGTATTGAAAGGATACACCTATTATTACTCACTACCACACACACACACACACGCTAATTCTAACAGTTCCAGTACTAAAAATTGAGACGTCTGGCTACATGTTCCCCACCCAAATGATGGACAGTAGGAACACAACTGATCCTGACAGAGAAGGCAATGTGGTCAGAAACCTAACTATTTTCCCATTAATTGGGTTGTGGGAGTCGCGACTGGCATATGAATTCAAGACACCACTCAGAACGCATTAGGACTTCACATTTCCTTCCAATACACAATTAAGCAGCTCAATAAGCCAACACTTTCTTGTTTTATACATTCAGAATCCCTAAACAAATACCTGAATATTCAAGTCCTCTATACTATGGAACCCAGTAGATTTAATTCCAACAATAATGAAGAGAATGCACCAACTAAACATAGTTATCAAAACTGGACCGGATCGGACTGATCAACCGGGAACCGGACACTTAATCGGTCCAGTAAACATATTTTACCGAAAATGCAAGCAAACCGCATTGAACCAGAAATACCGGGCGGTATTTTATCGAACTGTTGAACCGGACGTGTTAAAAAACCGCCCGATTTTTTAACACATGCAAATTGACAATAATTTGCTTCAATTTGCTTGGGTTTTTAACTCATTCAGTATTTATAGAAATTTTCTTATATTTTAGTATCACTTGTAAAGCTGATTCATGCATGCTGTTAATTTTAAGGTATGAAACTGAACATTTTGAGTCATTGAAAATTTAATTTTTTAATTTAATATATTTTTATTATTTATTAATTATAAGACCAGTTGAACCATAATTAAACCAGTGAACCGGTAAACCGGTGCCTTGACCTGTTCAGTGTCCGGTCCGGTTCCGATAACTATGCAACTAAAGCACCTCTCAGTTTGTGAAATTATCAGCAAATCACAATTTTACAGGTGCATATAGTTTCCAAATTGATAGAGAGTACTACAAAATTCAGAATCATAAGAACTGCATAACTAATTCTTTAAAAAAATATCTAAAGGCAATTAATATTCTTAAGTGTTTTTGCTACAAATAGAAACTTGCTACAAAAACAAGACCAGTTGTATAGAAGAGATGTATGATTACAAACATATACGCATAAATACATATCTACAAAGGTAAAGAAAGAAGAGAAAATCAATAGGGATGAGAAGAGCGCTTACAAAATGAGAATGAAGAAGAGTTAGGGTTTCTACGGTCAATTGGTCCGTAGCAATTAGATAATTGTCCGGCTAGGGCACTGGTAGACGCTGCCATGAGAAGGAAGGGGGCGGGGGGGGGAGTATGCTTGACAAGAACGAAGAGGAAGTGGGTGTTTTGCGATAAAAAGGTTGTTTGGATCAGTTTTGTTTACGAGATTTTCAATCTAAGTTCATCTTTAAAATGGTTTTATTTTGGATAAAAAAAATACATAGATAGTCCTTAAAGTCTGCGGTCTTATCATTTGATACTTTATGTTTTGATTCTGTCAATTTCATCCTTAAAAGATTTAAATTGAATCAAATGAGTCCGATTTCAACCACCTAACGGAAACAAATAAGATTTTACGCAAATGTCTTGGAATATACATTTCGTACCGCTTTGGGACCCAAACTTTAGAATTTTATCAACTTCATCTCTAAATTTTGTAGATAAGGTTTGGATTATATGCATTTCGTATCATTTGGGCCCCAAACTTAGGAATTTTATTAACTCCATCTTCTAAATTTTGTAAGGTAATGTTTGGATTATATGAATTATCAAAGCTATTGATATTCATAATCTATTTTTGTCCAATCACACTTTTTTTAATCTTTATTAGAGTAAATATTTGGGTAAATTCACCCTAATAAAAAAAAAGATGTTGAATAAAAAGAAAGTAAAAATGTAATTCTCAATAGGGGTGCATACGGTCCGAATTGGTCTGGTTCGTTGAGAAACAAGGTACCGAACCGATAGTATCGGGCTCCACAAAATTAAAAACCGAAACCGGCCTAATAGCCTTTAAAGACCAAACCAAAAACTAACTATTCCGATTCCGTCCCAGTTTCAACTTGTCTAAACATTATTTTAATTCAATTTTTACACATCACCCAAATATTATCAAATTCTCAAACCAACTAAATAGTAATAATATTTAAATAAACGTGACCATGTTCCAAATATAAAAAGTCCACAAAATAAGAACAACAACTACTACCAATGGGACGTAAAACAAATCTTGCAAATAAGAACATCAAATTCCAGTGGAAAGTAAAAAAAAAAGTCTTTGACAAATAAGGAAGTCGCATATAAAGTTAAAACTATAGTTAAGTTAAACTTCAACTTTTTAAACGTTAACCACTCAAAAATTATATTAAGTTAAAGTAACTATATTAGGTAACTTAAGTTAGTCAAGATTTAAAAATTATTTATAATTTTTTTGGATAAATTTCATTGATCTCCCTTGAGGTTTCTAACAAATCCACACACCTCCATTGTGATTTCTAAATTTACAACAACATCCCTTGTTTTTGAAATTATTTTTAAGATTCCCATGAAACTATTTTTTGTACAAAAAGAAAAATTTGCCTTTAGATTTAGTACATCCAAATTTTTTTTCTCAACACCAATTAAATAAATAAATATTTATTTTCCCCTTAAAACATCATTTATTTATAAACTACTCTATATTTACTTTTTATTAGTAAATATTTTTTAAAAAAAGAATTAATATAAATAGTTAAAAAGTACTCCTAATCAAAATATACTTAAAAAAAATTGTTACCAATAAATTTTTTTAAAAAAAAATTATATAAATATTTTAATTTTTAAGTGCTCCTAAATTAAACATACGTAAAAAATAAATTTTGTTATCAAATTTTAAAGAGAGAGAGAGAGAGAGAGAGAGAGAGAGAGAGAGAGAGAGAGAGTTTTATTTATTGAATGGGTGTATTGAGAAAAAAAATAGAAACTCTAAATCTAAGGGTAAAGTTATTATTTTTGCTAAAAAAATAGATCCAGAGAGAATCTTGATAATATTTCAAACGCAAGGAAGGTCAGTGTGATTTTAAAAACTATTGAGGAGGTGGTTGCATTTATTAGAAACGCCAGAGAAGGTAAGTGAGATATATATACTAGTAATTGCCCGTGCCCATGGGTATTACGTAAAAAAAAAGATCACCGTTTATGCGTACTCATTAGAGTTTTACAATCTAAAAAATAAATAAAATATAAACGTCAGATAAAAAATATATTGCATGCATATATGAAGAGATGGATTGCTATAACGAAGAACAAATTAAAAACTACAATGATTTTAAAAAAGTTTTGCTAGTTTGGGAGAGATGAAGGAGAAAGAGAGATGTGCTTTAGTTTTTTAGACGTGAGTCCCACTAAAAAAAGATCCAATGGATTAAAAATATGTTCAGATTTAGATATTTTAGGTCAATTGAATAAGACCTATGTGGATTCCACACCTTCAATAAGAAAGAAGTGATATTTTTGTGAGGAAAAAAAATATTTTCAAGTGAAATCTCAGCCATTAAATTAACTCAAATGAATTTCAATCATAGATAACGAAAGATAGATTTGAGATTCAAAATGAGTTGTGATATATATATATATATATATATATATATATATATATATATATATATATATATATATATATATATATATATTGGTCCGATCTAGTTCTGTCCACCATTTTGGAACACATAATTGGATCATATAGACCGTTTTTTTATGAATTAGAATCGGACTGTGAAAATGTAAAACCAGACCAATAGCTCTAGTCTAGTATGGACTAGTCCAATTCTACGTTTCAACTGATACCTTGTGCACCCTTAATTCTCGATCTCACCATTTTATTGTTTGAATCATTTGAAAATATTTATGAATCTTTTAAGCACTTGAAGGAGACTACCTTATGTATGACTAGGTAATGAATTATTTATAATGCATTTTCAATTCAATTCTAATAGTGTCAATTGAATATACTCTTACAGTATTTAGTAGGGATACAACCAACAAAATTAATAACTTAAGGACCAAAGCAACATGAGATGAATACTTTATACTATTTAATGTGAATATTCTAGTTAATGAATTTGATGTCTAGTTAATTTAATGTGAATTTAATTTCTATTAAATTGAACTATTTAATGGAAAACATATGTCGAGAGAGAGTCTTTCCAGAACAAGGTTCGCATACCTTGTAAAAAGATAAAGGCTGAATTTATATGGCATAGCTCGGCACGTGCCTTGACGCATCAGCTGTCTTGTCACTAAACAGACTGTAGCTCGGTAAGTGTTTATACTACCTATCCTCTACAATTGTTTAAATGTCATGTTTGTCTATTTTGCTATTCTCAAGCATAAGAACCTACTGAAGCAGCAATTTACTCAAAAGTACAAGATCGAATCCACAAGGAACTCAATTTAACATAGTTAAAGTCATTGTAAATAAATTGAAATGTAAACAGAAAATTGTAAGGAGTTTGAATTTATTTTGTTTTGAAGTTGGTCGTATTCTTCAAAATTTGTATTCAATATATAAGAGGTGATATAGTCCAAACACTTAGCTATATTCCATTAATAGATTTTCTAGTTTCTTTCTTCCATTTGGTGCTCAACCAATTTTTAAGGTAAAATAAAATTGGCTGGAATATTTTGCATTGAAACTCAATTTGTTTCGTAAAATATGTTTATGAATTGAAAATAGATTGAACTAATATTTCAAACCCTTAGAATGTAAGTGATCTAAGCATTATTTGTTAGTAATGAATCTTGTTAACAAATAATCAAAGATTTATACAATTCTAAGCCTTGAGCTTTGTATTATCATTTATCAAATTCACAATAATTTTTTTGTATTTAAACTAAACCAACAAAATTTAACCTACCATACTTGAGCAATAATTAATCATGCTTATGGATTTTTCATAAGTTTAAAACGGAATTATGCTAAGTCGTGAAATGTAAAGAATTCAACGAGTATTGTAAGCAAGAAAATCGGCCATTAAAGCGATTGTATTAAGCGAGAACCCAGTCATTTAGGCGAACAATTGAGATTGAAAGTATTTGAAAGCACATACGTATATTTGATGAACAAAGTAAAGTACAAGTGTTTAAGAATTTTAACTAGGAATGACAAAAGAAAAACAAACTAAGTCTAAGAATTCTTCAAAGCTAAAAACTATTCTATGTGTTTCCTTCTTCAAAAGTTTGATCATTGATTCAAGGACAATCCTCCTATCTATAGAGGATGGAATGCAGAGGGTAGTGCCTTTAAAAAGTCCAAAAAAGTTGCCTTGCCGCCTTTTCAAACCAACCTAGTTTGACCGGTCGGGACCAGTCGGGCATGTTCTGCCGACCTCTTCTCGATTGTCGGGCAATTAATTGTTCCTTCCTTCTTTCTTCTGGTCTCTCCTGGACTGGTAGAGGATTGCTGGACCGATCTAGTCATTGGTTGTTTAGCTTCTGAAGATTACCCGCCCGATAGGGATTTTCTAGACCAGTCCAGGTTTTGACAGTTTGTAACTTGCTTGATGTTGTTTCTTCTTGGACCGGTAGAGAAATGGCTTGACCGATCCAGCAGTTTGTTTTTGCTTTTTTGTTTGCACTTTGGCTCACCACTTCCCTCAGTGGTTTTATGCTTTAGAACTTATCTTTTTGCTCATTTTTGCCCTGCAAAACACTTAGTATACTCGTGCTATAACAAGATAAAGTTAACAACTGTATGCATAATAGCATCTCAATTAAGGAGGATTTTTATATAGAAATATACCAAATTATGATTCTCATCATATCCCCTACTTGAATTTTGTTAGTCCCTTAGCAAACTACTCTTTTCTTAATAACAAGATTCAATCAATGGTGTAGAATTTATAAAAATATGGCATGAGCATGATTCTCTATAAACATAAGTGATGCGAAACTTTAGATATTAAACTAGCAATGGAAATAAAATTAACATAACAAAGTAACAATAATCTGTTCAATTCTAAAATAAATGGCACAACTAAGGTCAACATGGACTTATAGGTTTGTAATGACCTTAGTGCCAAAAATAAGGATAGACCAAAAGGGATGGCAACTCACAATGTGGTATTGAATTCTACCCAAAAATTATTGCCATCTTTCCCTTAACACTAAGATTTAAAATAGAAATAAAAACAAAATGAAAATAGATAAATTCTACCATTCACCATAGCCTTGCTTCATTCTAAATTATCACCCTCATATTTGTTGTTTCCCTCCTCTTCTTTGGATTCGTTTGTTTTCCCCAATGGCATATAGGGTATACCAGTGTATTGTTCTACCACTTGAACACAGTAATCAAACTTGTGGTTGATGTCTGATTGGCGGCAGAACAATTTCTTGATATAGCCTTCTATCCTAGCCTGTCAGGACTTCTTTTTCTTCGGTAGTGGGGCTGAGGAAGTTGATGGATCATCAACTTGTTCTGTAGGTAGGATCACTGGGGACGTAACATTGCTGTGCTCTTTTTGACCGATGCCATTGTGATTGGTCCTATGGTTTGAATAAGTAGACTGTCACCAACCATGACCGCTGCTCCAACCATTTTACATAACTAAGAAACCATTGCCACAAATGGCATATTAGACCTAGGTTGGGATTTTTCTTTGAAAGCCACCATTCCATTCCGAATGCATTCGGCAACATCAATCACAATTGAATTCATCATGATATATAAAAAATCGGCGTCGAACAACTTAAGTTCGTGTTTTAGACCTTGTTGGGGCAATGTTGTAATGGATGATTTTCATCATTAGTTTATATTCCGACTTCATTTGCCCCAATACAAATTTTCCTCCTTTGTAATTCCTAGGAGTCCCGTAGATGGCATTGGCATAAACTTCTGCAGTTAAGAGGGAGAAAGTTCTATCGGGGTATTGAATTTGATCTTCGCTAGGTCAGACATAGTGTAGGTATGAGGCAATTGTGTCAGCAGTTGCTATGATTGTTTTGCCCTGGACTTTACTTTTTATGGTACCGGAGACATCCACTTTCATATTTTCATAAAATTCGATACATATTCCCCGATGGTACTTGTCCACCCTATTAAAGAAAAAATATACCCCCATGTCCGAGATTTTGCGTACAGCGATGACATTAATAATCTCTTCTTGTAATACTTGTCTTTCACATGTAACCCTACTCAATTTTATTGACTTCATCCATTTAGCCATATCTTTCTTAGATTTTTCCTTCCTACATTGGGCATCACCCAGGCCTGGAGGCAATTCCTCCAATGACTCATTATCAAATTTTGACTACGAGTCTTCACCCATAGTCTGGCCTCTTTTTCGATTTTTGGTATTTCCTCCCCTAGATGACCCCTCCCCAGATTTCTTGCCCCATCCTCTACTGGCCGTAACCTTACGACCCATTAGTACACAAACAACCATCAATAGTATACCCATGAAAATATCCGTCAATGGATCAGCATCTAAGATTTTGGGCAAAAATGTATGTTTTCATGATTTTAAAATGCAAATCTAAAGAAAATTTTCAAAATAAATTGAAATAGTTAAGATTTGGATTTTTACCTTTTTGAAGCTCTAACAATGGTGGAACTAAGAAAGAGAGGATGAGAGAGAGAGAGAGCCCTTGTTTTCTAAAATTCGTATGCTTTGTGGTGTTTTGGTGAGGTTTATGAAGGATTTGATAGGTTTTATAGGAGTTTTGGGAGAGGAAGAGTTGTTTTAGGAGTGAGTGAGAGAGTTTGGGGGAGAGAGAGACGGCTCTGGGAGGGAAAATGAAAGTTTTTTAGGATTTTAAGTGTTTTAAATGAGAGCCAACCCTGGCATTTTTGAATTGCCTGTAACTTTCCGACCGGTCCAGGCTTTCTTCTACAGGTCGGGGATTTCTGCTTTGCTCACTGATCTCTTCCCGCCAGTCTAGCATTACCAAATTCTGCTTTGTCAATCATTGGTCCAACCGGTCAGGCACTTCCCAAACTTTCTGTCCATTCCCTGACCAATCCAGTCTTTCTCCAACCGATTGGGGACTTGCCCAAGTCCCTGTCCTACTTCCGACCGGTTGAGAAATGAGTCTGACTGGTCCAGAATTTTATGTCTCTTAAAATTTTTACTTTCTATGCATTCTTCACCTCGCAACTTGATTCTTCTTACACTTTAACCCCAAATTTTATGATTTCACCTTCCGAACATCCTTTTTCTTTATCAATTCTCCACCTTTGTACTCGGTTGCTTAAGCTTTTATAGATGGTATTTTTAGTGTATAGGCTCAAATTCAGGTTCAATGGATTTTGACTCAAAATTTGTGATTCTTTAATGAATTTGATGGCCATTGTATCATCCCTTAAGTGCCATAATTTAAGAACTGAACTAGAATTTGAAACTAATTTTAACATGTTATTTAATTTTTCTTCAACAAATAGTTTCAATTTGTCCATTATGCATGCATAATTTTAAATTTTTGCATCATTTAGGGATAGTCGAAAGATTCAAATAACATGCTTAGTTCAAAACATTCATAACCACTGATTAAGTTTTTATCCAATTAAAATTTTGAAAAATTTAACACTTAGATCCTAATTAAAACTATTTCTCAAAAAAAAATTCTTATCAAAAAAATTCTAATTTTAAACCTTACCCCCCAACTTAAACTAGGCAATGTCCTTAATGCAAAATGAGAACAAAATAAAGTAAAGGAGAACGAGGTCACTTGAGAGTCTATCATCCCTTTGAAAGTGCATTGCTAGATGTGAATCTGCAAAATGGATGTTAGCTCAACAAAAACAATGTATATTATTAAGATAACATAAAATTGTATCTAGTCTAATTTTATGTACAAGGAGAAGTGAATAGATATTTATGAATTCGTGGGATCTTGGTAGACAAGATTCACAAGTTTCTCTACCATCTCTTCTTTCTCAAATTTTTCTAAAAATGGTTTTAGTCTATTGCCCTTTACTTTAAAAACATTTCCACTGGGTGGATTTTTATCTCGATAGCCCCATGTGAAAAAAACTATTTTCACGATATATGGTCCAGTCCATATAGACCTTAACTTACCAGGGAATAAATGGAGACGGAAATTGTATAGAAACACCTTTTGATTAGGTTCAAAGGTTTTGCGAATGATATTCTTATCATGAAAAGCTTTTACCTTTTCTTTGTAAATGCGAGTGTTATCATACGCATTATGTCTTAATTCCTCTAGTTCATTCATTTGAAGTTTCCTATTACAACCAGCTTGGGGCATACGATAATTCAACTGTTTAATAGTCCAATATGCCCGATGTTCAATTTCTACTGGTAGATGCCATGCTTTGCCATAAACAAGTCTATATGAAGACATGCTCAACAATGTTTTATAGGCAGTACGGTATGCCCACAAGGCGTCGGTCAACCAAAGTGACCAATCATTACGATTTGGATTCATCATTTTCTTAAGAATCAATTTGATTTCCCTATTTGCTAGCTCCGCTTGGCCATTGGTTTGTGGATGGTATGTTGTGGATATCTTATGGTAAATGCTATACTTACCCACCAACGCTTCAAATGGTTTGTTACAGAAATGAGTACCTTGATCACTAATTATTGCTCTTGGCATCCCAAACTGAGAAAAGATATTTTCTTTCAAAAATTTTACTACCACATCATCGGTTCGAGTGGAGATTGCTTCAACCCACTTGGATACATAGTCTACAGCCAATACAATATATAAGCAACCAAAAAGAAGGTGAAAATGGACCCATATAATAAGATGGGTTATTTATTCTCTTTTAGGGTCATCAACTATTGTGCCTACCATTTCCTCAAAATCTTTTAAATGTAAGTATGGGCTCTCACTTTCCATTTTGCCGAATGTGGGAAGCAATGGCAGCATGCCTATTTTAATGACAAATGTGTGCACATTGGTAGGTAAAATTATGTATGATGGTGTCGACACTCTTGTTGGGTTAAGATAATCTTGCATATAACGTCCTTGAGGCGCAGTGACCTCATTGGGGACTTGAAGTTGAAGGCGAACTCTACCCTATTCTTCATGTCACTCCATGTTGTTGTGTGGTGGCTGGTCAATTCATGTTAATCTACCAGTATTGTCTCAATACCACACTGACATGCAATTCTCAACTCCTCTGTAAAATGTAATTTATACTACAACAAATATTTAAAAAACATGAAAGAATCTACTTACAACTCTTATGATGAAATCACAAGATTTTAACGTTTGTGCTCTAAAGAAAGTTCCCCGGCAATGGCGCCAAAAATGTTTGCCCTCTTAAGTAGTTGATCGTCTGTTGATCATCTTGTATGTCTATTTCGTAGTTCCCAAGAGTAGGAACCTACCGGAGCAGCATAATACTCGGACGTACCGAGATCGAATCCACAAGGAACTCAATATTGCACAGTTAAATTGTATTGCTAGCATTTATAAAAAGAAAATTATAAAAAGTTATAAAAGTATCTTTGTACATGTTTGGGTGAAGTTTTGATATATTCCTTTTGAGATTTGTAATCAATATATAAAAGATGGCACAGTCCGAGTACTTAGCCCTATTCCTTTACGAGATTCCCTAATTTCTTTCCTCTCTTTTATACTCAACCAATTCTCAAGGTAAAATGATATTGGTTAGAATATTTTTGCAATGAAACTCAATTTATGTCTAAAAATTATGTTTATGAATTGTCAATTGATTAAATTACTAGTTAAAACCCTTAGAATGTAAGGGATCTAAGCATTATTTGTACTAAAGAATCTTGTTGACAAATAATCAAAGATTTATTCAAATCTAAGTTTTGATCTCTACATTTTCATTGATCAAATTCTAAACAAACATTAAAGTTCATATTAAGAGAAGAAAGAACTAGTTCTATCTAGGATTGGCTTAAGGCATAGTGCTTAAACCAAACCAACAAGTTTAGCCTACCAGAACTAAACAATACTTACGTATATTTATGAAAATTAAAAGGATAAAACTAAAATTAATCGGAACTTGAATTCAAATAGGCTTATACGAATATGAATTTAACTATGAAATGTAAAGATCTTGCCACCATAGTTGATAGACGATTCGTACAATAATACAAACTTTAATCTTCAAGTGTTTATCTAATTCTATCAATTAAACTATTTCTTGTAATGAAACTAAGAAAGAAGAGAGAATAGAACTCTAAAATACTTTAAAGCTAAGACTAATTCTAGAAGTGTTTTTCAATCCCGAAAGATAAGTGTTTGCTTCTAAGGCATTGATCATTTTTATAGAGAAGGGAAAATGGAGAAAAGAGCAGTCAATAAGTCCTCAAAAGCTACCTTGTTGCCTCTGCATTTAATGCTCTGCCGACCTTGCCCGACCGGTCGGGGCTTAAGGTGGTTTAACTCTGCTGGCTTCTGCTCCGTCTTGGACCGGTAGAGAAATGACTGGATTGATCCAGATATGGCAG
>BRYE01000011.1:11705926-11713426 GCA_030159115.1 Actinidia arguta var. hypoleuca | reverse complement strand
CTCTTCACAAGGGCCAACATATCTTGCAGGTAACTTCTTAATGGTGTCTGCATGGCCTGAATGTGCTCAGGGAGGTATTCGTGCTTCATGGAGAGGTTCATAGCTCGCTTGAGGCGTTGGTTCCTTGCATCCACTACCTCTCGAGGAAGGCGATTCAAGGCTCCCTTGATGTCCAGATCATAATAGGGATCAAAAAGATTGTTGTATCGAAGATCGTATCATAGAAGACATTCAGAGAGGGATTTAATGTTTTGAGTAGCTAACCAATTCTTCTTCGGGTCTACAAGCCACTTCATGAATTACGATGCTATGCCTTTTATAGGGTTGTAGGATGAGAGGAAATCGAGCGCAAACAAAGGTGTTGACTGATAAGCGATTCCTGATGGCTTGACTCTTTCGGCCGAGCCTATAAGACAGCAACAGTGAGACGGACTGCTATTCCGGCGATGGCTCTCTGACAATCAAGTTAGCGATCGGAAAAGAAGAGAGAGAAGATAGCAAGAGAAAGGTTCTTGACTTTGGTCTTAAAGAGAGAGACAATCTGGATAGAGAGAGTCAGTATTACTTGCTTGTGAGAGTGAGTCTGTTCTTTTTTATAAAGCAACTTGGTGCGTGTGAGGACATGAGTAGATGACTGACCTAGTCATGTCCCTAGGGCCTAGTTAGTAGCTAGCCCATCGTATCATTGGTGTTTAAGCCTAAGCGTGCCGGGGGAAGAAGGAACTTGTCGTGTACGTTACCCTCTGACCCTAAAGCTTGACTTGGGAAACTCCGCAAGGATAGGCTCATCGACTGAGCTATCACGTGAAGATGTCGATCGAACTTGTTATGAAGTGACAATTCGGCGGCGACGTTCGTCCAAGCTCGTCCAGGGGTGAAACAAGATATTTTATCCTCTTACAATTGCTCATAAGCTCACATGAGCTCGGTCTACAACTCTTATGTGAGTTGGTTGCCCAAGAACCTTGGTTCGAGGTAGCCCGGAAGCAAGAGTTCGATAGTACCTGCACATTGTCATTTCCTTACAACATGTCAGTATCTAGTTTGCTATGGATCTTGGTTAGGGCACGAAATTCAAATTGATGCACCTACCTTAGGCGCTGTTTGGGCGGGAAATGGAATGGTTTGAGTTCTCCTATAAATAAGGAACCCAAATCGACCTGCTGCTCACCTTGTATTCTAAGCATTCTAGAGAGAGAAACCGAGAGAGCGAATTAGAGTAACAATGAATCACCACTATCACGCCGTCCTTTCACCGTCATCTCCGATAGCATGTCCATCGCCAATGCCCCTACTTTCCTTCACCGATCTTCTCCGATTAACCACTATAAGTCCCATTTATAGTTTTTTTCTCAATGTTATTCAATTTCTTAATTCTTCGTGTTTAGATTTGTTCGGAGTTACTTTTGATGTCCATCATTTGCTTTAGATATGCACTTTTCGTAGATAGCTTTCAAAATGCCTGAGTTGCTTGTTTGAGTTTATCATGGTCACTTGTCCTCCATTGATGAGCGACCCATTGACGAGCGACTATGGAGCTCCTTGAAAAACCGAGGGCTTTGGGTTGCCTTTCGATCCATTTTCACTATCGAAATGGGTCCGACTTGTGTTTGTGCTACTAGATCTTGTAGTCATGACTTGGTGACGTTTTAGGGTTAAGGTTGTGACCCCAAGTCGTTCGTATGCTGAGAGAACGTCGAGGCGCAAGAACAACTTAAGTGACTTCCCAAAAACACAATGACGCTCAGGCGTTGTATAGCGAGGCCACGTGGGGTAGAGCTCAGAACTCACATATAGTTCGACTAGCTCTACCCCTATACATTTAGTATTGACCTGAATTAGCTAAGAGCTCGAACTAACGTGGTTTTGTTTTGTTTCAAAATATGGAACTTAACTAAGCTCAGCAATTATGACGCTACCCTAGTGAGGTGTAGGAGGAATCACGAGATTCCAAATGACGTGCTTATAAAATGACTCAGTCCAAATGAGGTAACCGCCATAGTGTGAAGGCACGACAACCACATCCCATTTTGGATACTGGTAATCCATCAACTTGGACTTCAGTTCCTTGTCAGTCCAATGCTGAAGGAGGTGATGGCTCACTGTGGCCTCACCTTCATGCAAGCTTCCATAAACTTTGTAAGGACCGTGCTCATCGCCGATACTATGATGCGACGGGAGGGGTTGCCATTCTTCGCCTCTGACCTACTGAATATTTACACAGAAGTTTAGCCAAAGCGGGAGCCCGATACCAACCTCTTTACTGGCAATCGTTACCTCAGGCTTAGGAATAGTCAACAGTTGTGGTCTAATCGTTACCTCTTTGCTATCATACTCCTCCCGATCCTGGAAGTTCTGAGGGAGGAGATTAAACACTCCTTCTAGGCAAAAGAAGAATAAGTATCTAGCTCGCCCACAATTATGCCGCCAAGGCTACTGAAGATTGGAGGGAAGCCTAGTGCTGACCAAGAAAAGAAACAAGCTTCCCTCCCCGTTGTCGAGGTTGAGAGCTCACTTCCCTGCTCGACATCAAAAGGAGAAAGACAAGAGCAAGGGCCAAGAGGTTGGTACCTCCCACAAAAGGCATTGCAGGACCAACATGAGCTTGGTTGCCCCTCCACTCCAATTTTCACCCTCAAATTTTGGGACCCCGAGCTATCAGTTGGGGAGCTAAACCATTACATCACCCATGACACCTTGCGAGATTTTGAGACGTGCCTTACGGTGGCGTAGGCAGTGATGCTACCTCGAGACGTGGCTGAGCTTTAGAAAGAGGACGGGGTAATGGCCTGTAACCTGTCCATTATGCATAGCCTCCAAGTAGGTTTTTGACCTCGTGTTTTTCTTTCAGTAAGACTTGTAAAACTTGAACTGAATATTCTTTCTTGGAGGCCCTCTAGAGATTGTTGATAATCTACCAGTGCGAGAAGAAGCGCTCGGACGACTTGAAGAAGGCCCAAAAGAAAGTCATCGTCCTAGAGAGTGAGCTAAGGAAAAGGGAAGAGGAGTTCGTTGTCGCCGTCGATGAGCTAAGAAGAAGGAGGGTGTGATTGACGTGCTTCGTCAAGTAGCCCACGACCTTGTGTACCAAAGCGTATGTGACTGCGCCTAGAATAGGGCTGACGATTTCTATGTTTGTGACGTGGTCTAGGATCAAGCTGAGGCCTTCCATGAGGCTTGGTTGGCATACTTTAAGGAGCTCGACACTCCTTCTAATCATCCAGCGTGGTTCGTAGATCGGCCACCCATGGCTCACCTCTACTCACACCCCAAGCCTTATTTGTCGATCCTTCTCCTGGGCTTTGACAAAGAGGAGTACTTTAACCGTCCTACAGAGGGGGATGATAATACCCAGGCGTATGCGACCGAGGCAGGGAAGGAGACATAGAAGGAAGCGGGCGGAGCTAAAGGCGGTTCGTTGGACATCCTCTTAGAGCAATGAAGCTATTTGGCACCAGGGGTTATCTGCTTTCGAGAAAGTTGTAATTAAATTCCTAAACAAGTCCTGTTGAAGGCAAATACTTCTACTGTAAATATATATCTTTTGTTGCTAGCTCAATTTTGCCTTTTATATGCCTTAGCGTAATTTTATTTTAATTTAAATTTGTCATTGAATGTTTAGGACACCTTAAGCTCGTTGCTCAGGTATCTTAGCGAATAGTCTCGTGCTTGAATTAGGATGTCTCAAGCTTGTGCTTGAGCAGTTCGATGAATAGTCTCGTGCTTGATTTAAGATATCCTGAGCTCGGTGCTGAGGCAAATGAGGATTGCATCTCGTTCGGGTAAATTTTATACTTAGAATAATTTTGATATGAAAAATTGAATTTCTCTAAGCCGAGGTAAATATGTTTCACAACACTTAGATACCTTTTCATGACTAACAACCACCCCTAGGATAGTTCAAGCTGAATAAGAATGTAATTCAACCGAAATGAAAATAAAATAGCCAAACTCAAATATTGCATTCAATCGAAAATAGTTATAACTTTTTTTGTAAAATACCTCAATTTAAAAGTAAAGTAGTTACATGTTTACTGGCAAAATTTTCTCAAGTTGTTTGAGTTCCAAGGTCTCGGAATATACTTGTCCTCTAGGTCCTCAAGATTGTAAGCTCATTGGCTAGTGAGCTTAGTGAATTTGTACAGACCTTTCCAATTTGGGTGAACTTCTCATCCACCGAGTTCTTGGTATTCCGAACAACCTTTATCAAAACAAGGTCGCCAATTGAAAATTATCATGTTGGACTTTCTAGTTGTACGCTTTGGCAAGCTGTTTCTAATAGATTGCCATTCGTATGAGTGCATTTTCTCTTATTTTTTTGGTAAGGTCGAGGTCCCGAGCTAGCATTTCAGCATTGTGATCATTATCGTAATCTTTAGTTCGGATTGTGGGCAACTTAACCTCCAACGGGATTACAACTTCGACATCGAAAGCCAAAAAGTATGGTATTTTGTTCGTTGCTTTCTGCAATGTAGTTTGGTAGGCCCACAATAAGCTTGATAGTTCCTTAACCCATTTGCCTTTGGCTTTTTTAAGCCTCTTCTTGGTCCCATTTATAATAGTTTTGTTGGATGCCTAAGCCTGCCAATTGTACTGTGGGTAGCTCAGTATTGAATTGTAAAACTCAATTTTAAGCTTGTCCAACAATTTCTTGGGTTCTGTTATCCAACACGAAAGCTCTAGGGATGCCGAATCGAGATAGGATGTTGTTGTGTATAAACTTAATTATTTCAACCTATCTGATCTGGGCTAGTGGTTTAGCTTTAACCCATTTGGTTCATATATGGCAGCCAACAAGAACTTCTTATTTCTCGAAGCTTGGGGAAGTACCCCCACAAAGCGAAGGGCCATGGACTAGTGAGAGGGGTCAAATCGATAGCTTGTTGGTGAATGGGGGAGTAAAAAGTTAACACTTAATGCACTTACGAGCATACAGCTAGGTTCTCGACTCCTTTGTTTTCCAGGATTCTGCCAACATCTTTCAATACTTCTTTCATTGTTGCTTTAGTGCTCACCGTGGCCAGGTAGCATTGCTTGGTCGCAACTTGGTGCCCATAAAGCGTTTTTTTCACCCTTGAGGGCAACAAATTTAATGACTAGTGCAGTGTGGAGGCGACTCCCTTCATCTTGTGAAGCCAATCTCGACCAACAATAGCATTATAGGAAGAGGAAATATCGACAACTACAAACTTGGTCTCCAACTCTTGTGAACTGGCTCGGAATTTGAGGCTCACAGTTCCGAATGGTTAGTGAGCTTGAGCATTGAACCCGACTAAAGAAGCTCAGACCGGCTTTAAATCATCCTTAGTCAACTTCAATTATTTAAATAAATCATAATATATCATCTCAACTGAATTGCCAGAGTTCTCTAGGATTCGTTTGACGTCATAACCGTGGATCCCCAACAAGTTGACCAAGGGATCATTGTAGGCGTTTGGGATCAACGCAAGATCTACCTTGGTAAAGGTAAAGATGATGCTTCTTGGGTGAGATGAGCCATGTTTTATTCTTAGCCATTAGCTGGACCGAGAGGACCTCGATCATGTGAATAATTCCTATGAGGAGGTTTTCCTCCAAGGCATTGTCTACATCTTCCCTTTCTTGGTTGAACCTTAGATTAGGTCTGATCTTAGTTTTCTCTGCCTTTGTCTTTCTTAATCAACGAACACCTGCAAGTGACTTGTCTAAACCCGTTGATCCAAGAAAGACTTCAAGACTCCGCAATTTTCTATCATGTGCCCATTTTCTTTGTGGTAGGCACACTTCTACCATTGGTTTATTTTCTTCGGATCCCCTCCCATTGCGAGAGGTTTCTTGTAGTATGACTTATCTCAAATCTTGGCAAATAGATTAAAGATCGGTTCCTTGAAGATCACATGGACTCCCTATCTTACCCATCATTTGTGCTCTCCTTGCACCGTTTGAACAAGCTCTCTCCCTGAGAGGAAGTCCCTACTGCTCGTTTGGCCTACTTAACATTGTCTTCCAACCCAATGTACATCTCCACCAAGCCACAAAAATACAAAAAAGACTTGAATAGTTGGAGAGAACTCTCAATTGACCCCGTAGGGAGTTTCTCGAACCACTTCAGCCCGAGGTTACCTAAGTTTGAGGAAAACACCCCTCATATTAGTGCATCAAGGTGGTTCCAAAGCACCATCATCTGTTGAAAATGACTAATGTGTGACCTCGGATCCGATTTACCATCGTACATTGTGATTTTTTTTTTTGGGGGGGGGGGGGGTTGAATTTCTCCAGAGGTTCCATTCTCTCAATCTTGGGCATGAATGGGGGATTTCGTACCTCGGTAGGAGTTGTTCCATTTGAGCAGACCTCAGGGTCTTGGCCTCTGACCTCCTTGGGAGGATTGATCTCACAATAGCCACTACTTTCGTGACCAATTTTGCCCACATATCATCCTCTCCCCTTCTTTGTTTGGCATTCAGAGCATGGCAAAGGTGCACGTTAGAAACAACTCAGCTCAGTGGAACCTTCTACTTGTCACCCTGACTTTTTGCCTCATCGTAATATGACAGAGCTTGATTGCCCTTCGATCCACCACGAGGTGCGACCTCTCACCTAATCGCCGTCACCTCAGATGACACTTCATCTGCCATGTGAGCACGCATTTTTATGTTATTGGCCATTATGACTTGCCTCATTTCTTTCATTTCGGCCTGCATGCGCCTTATGGTCTCATTCGTGCAATCTTCACTGCCAACAGGGAGGGACTTACCTAGCCTTTGCCCGAAAGGGCCCACGGACACCCTCTGAGCATCGACCAATAACTTTGTTCCCCTCTCTCTCGGCATTCTCAGCACGAGAGGGTACTCACCTTGGGCTTTCTGGCTGCCTCTGTCACCATTGTAGCATCTAGACGCCATCAGAACCAACTTTTCTATGTCTAAAGTCGATTTTCACAAACGGCACCAATTGTGGGGTTGTGGGAAGAGAGCATATTGAACGAAAACAAAGGTGGTAGTTGATAAGCAATTCCCGATGACTAGACGCTATTTGCCCGAGCTTACAAGGCAACAATAGTGAGAAGGACCACCCTAAATTGTTCTGAAGACGGCTCTCCAAAGATTAAATTAGTGATTGGAAAAGAAGAGAGAGAAGAGAACAAGAGAAACGTTTTTTGCTATGGTCTTAAAAAGAGAAAGTCTTGAGAGAGAGTTACTATTGCTTAATTGTAAAAGAGATGTTTACGATCTCTCTCAATTTGTCTGGAGTCTTGGAAGAATCATGGAGTCCTCACCTCAGATCATGTCTGAAACGACAACATTGCCATAGGAAGACGAACGGCGTTGTTTAAGTAGACGCTAGTTGAATGCCTACGGAGTATGTAGTTTCGGGTTTGATATTCAAAGTGGTGACGAACAGGTAGGGAAGCAGCTAGGATTAATTTGAGAGTGTGGATATGGTTTGGTCCTTTTGGTGACGAAAATCACAAGTTTTAAGGTCCGTAACTCGAGAACAGTGCTTGGGTTATTTGCGCAT
>BRYE01000011.1:11660926-11663426 GCA_030159115.1 Actinidia arguta var. hypoleuca | reverse complement strand
GAGGTGAAATTGATAGAAACCCGAGATGATATTTGGTGGTGATCGGTAAGGTTGGTCTTTGCCGATGAATGCCGGAACGGTGCCGGTGGTTGGCGGGTTAGTCTTCGCCAATGAGAGCCGGAACGGTGCCGGTATTTAGCGGAAGGAAAAGTTAGGCCACTCGACGTTGCTCTGATACCATGTTAGAAATTATATATATAAAGAGAGAATGAGAGAATGGACTCTATATATTGTATTGAGTTAGTGATTGTAGATACACATGTCCTCTTTATATAGAGGAATATCAGAAAGGTATTGTTTACATAAAGGAAATAATAATAATATAAATGAGGTAACGTATCAATCAGAATATATTCTATATCAGAATATATTCTGATTGTCAATTAAGGAGATATTTACCATATATTCAGAATTTATTCTGATACAGAATAAATTCTGAATATATAGTAAATATGGTAAATATAATATACATAAATATAATCTAACAGGAAAAAAACTTGATTGATTCAATTTTTTTTCAAAACTGTAGTCAAGCTCATTTCTTTGAGGCACGCATCAGGCAACACGCCAACATATAACTACACTATATCTACGTACTCAAAAAAGCAATAAAAAAATGGTTTGTCACCATGGCCACGAGCATTTCTTGATCCTACTTCCAAAGTAAAACTGTTGAAATTTTTATGATTTTGGGATTACTTTAGATTTATATTTAAATTGGGTTCCATAATTATTTTTTGTGGATTAATGATTGAACATGATATTTGAACATTAGTGAAGAGATCTATGAAAAAATTAAGCCAAAAACATTACAAGAAGTGAATTAAAATTAACTTAAAAAATGGTTAGTTGAAATTGTTGAAAGAAGGAATTGAAACCTAGTCTCACATTGGTTGGGAATGAGAAAGTTAAGTGGTTTTATAAGTCTTGAGTTTGGAAACTTAAGATGTACCCTTGGGCATACCCAAGTTTTTAACGAGGAGACTTAGATAACCTAAGTTTCACAATACACCCCACGCGTCGTCGCCGATTGACCGAACCAGGCTTGGGCTTGGGCTTGGTAGTAAATGGGTTGTTGGGGCAGCCAAGGCTTATATATTCTTTTTATATAAAATCTATTTATTTTAACTTTTTTTTATTCCTTTCGAGTTTAGCGAAATAGTTCGCGATTCGACCATTATTGGTTACCCCATTTCTCTCAAAGTCTTCTCATCGTTTTGTGCTTAGGTTGCACCGGGTCGTTGATTGGATGCGTCTGGTCCTGGTACACTTTTGCTTCACCCGAACAGTCCCTTACTCCTCTAAATACCAGTACACTCCTGCTTTTCAATTCATTCAAATTAGACACAATATCACTCACTCCACACTCTGGATATTGCTTAGTCTTGCGTAAAGTCAGCATATTGCCTAGTTTTGCATAAAGAGAGAATTTTCATTGTTCTTGTTCGTTGTACACACTATTATAGTGCTGTAATTGTGTGTTGGGAAGCAGATGTCCAGAGATCGTAGCACTGTTGCGAAAGCGCAAATCTGGTTTAAAAAAACTGTGTTCAATGTAGGCCTCAGTATTTTGATTCTATTTCTAAGTATGATTCTGTAAGTTTTTAATTTCATTCTTCCAGTTTCCTTTACATATTATTTTCTGATTTCTAACAAAATATAAAGTTTAACATTAAAAAAAAAATAAGAAAGTAAAATCTCATGTGACATTGATAAATCAATTACAAGATTTTACCAGTCTATTTAGTTTTTCCAAACGATTTTTTACTAACAATCTTAAAGAAGATTTGATAGAACTTTTATTCTGTTATAATTAGTTACTTAAAAATTCTGTTATTATTATTGTTAAACGGAAAATGAGTTATGTGGGTGATAAGTCTATTGTCCCAAGTGTGCCTACAATCCCGGTGAGCCATGGTGAAAAATCAAAAAAATTCAATAAGGCGGATTTCAAAAGATGGCAACAGAACATGCTATTTTATTCAAAAATATTAAATTTGGCGAGATTTATCACCGAGAATGCTCCTGCACTTGATGAGAATAAAAATGATGAACAAGTGGTTACTGCGGTAGAAGTCTGGAAGCATTCAAATTTTTTATGTAGAAATTATGTCCTCATTGATTTGGATACCATACAATGTGTATTGTACCAAAGATACTGCTAAAAAATTATGAGATTCCTTAGATAAAAAATACAAGACCGAAGATGCTGAAATCAAGAAGTTTGTCGTTAGTAGATTTCTTGAATTTTTAATGGTGAATTCAAAAACCGTCATAAGTCAAGTCCAAGAACTTCAAGTGATTCTGCATAAAATTCATGCCGAAAGGATGAGTTTGAGTGAATCTTTTCAAGTGACTGTAATCATTGAAAAGTTGCCTCCATCTTAGAAAGATTTCAAAAACTACTTGAGGCACAAACGCAAGGAGATGAATCTTAAAGATTTGATTGTGCATTTTTGAATTGAGAAAGACAATCGAGTTTTTGAAAAGAAAGGAAATC
>BRYE01000011.1:11653426-11655926 GCA_030159115.1 Actinidia arguta var. hypoleuca | reverse complement strand
TGTCACATCTACTTTTTACGTGTTTGTAATTTTAAGTTTTTTACGTGATAATTTTAGAAAGTTAAGACATAATCATCATGAACACTTATTCATCCCAACCGAGCTTTTTGTTGCTGAGATCAACATTTCCCTTGAAGTCGCATTCCTCATTAACATTGTCATCAGCGTTGTAGCAGCCACAGCATCCCTGGGAAAATCGTCAACTTTCTTTTGATTAAAGGTGACAAATTTGCGTGTTAACAGGGTTAAGTTGTTAAAATAACCCAACTAAAACTCAATCATTTAGGTGATGTTTGGTAACGTTTTTATTTTTCTGTTTTTTATGTTTGTTTAATTTTTGTTTTGTTTTGTTTTGTTTTTTGTAAAATAGAAACTAAAAATATATTTGTGTTCACTTATTTTTAAACTATTTAAAAATAAAAATGTGTTTGTATTCACTTTTTTTAAACTATTTTAAAAAAAGGTGGAGGTGAAGATGGTGGTGGTGGAGGAGGAGGAATTGGTGGCGGTGATAGGCGGCAATGGTGGTGGTGGAGGAGGAGGAGGAGGACATGGAGGTGATGGGTGACGGTGGCGGTGGCGGTGGCGGTGGTGATGGGTGGCGGTGGCAGTGGTGATGGAAGAGGAGGAGGAGGAGGAGGTAATGGTGGTGGGTGGCGGCGGCGGCGGCGGTGGTGGAGGAGGAGGAGGACATGGCGGTGATGGGTGGTGGTGGTGGTGGTGGTGGTGGTGGAGGAGGAGGAGGAGGAGGTGGTGGCTGCGGTGGTGGAGGAGGACGTGGTGGTGGTGGAGGAGGAGGACATGGCGGTGATGGGTGGTGGTGGTGGAGGAGGAGGAGGAGGAGGAGGAGGAGGTGGGCGGCGGCGGCGGCGGTGGTGGAGGACGACGTGGTGGTGGTGGTGGAGGAGGAGGAGGAGGTGGTGGTGGGTGGCGGCAGCGGCGGCGGTGGTGGTGGAGGAGGAGGACGTGGTGATGGTGGTGGAGGAGGAGGAGGCGGCGGCGGTGGAGGAGGAGGTGGTGGTGGTGGGTGGCGGCGACGGTGGTGGTGGAGGAGGAGGAGGACATGGCGGTGATGGGTGGTGGTGGTGGTGGAGGAGGAAGAGGTGGTGGTGGAGGAAGAGGAGGAGGAGGTGGTAGTGGAGGTAGTGGAAGAGGATGAAAAATTTTTTGGAAACAAAACAAAAACATCTTTTTCTTGTTTTCATTATTTTCAAAAATAGTGAAAACTGTTTTGTGTTGTTTTCATTTATTTTTTGCAACACAAACAAGTTTTCTATTTTCATTTCTAAAAAAAACAAAATAAAAATAAAAAAATAAAAATAAAACAGTTAACAAACATACCCTTAATAAACGGGTTTAGGCGAGTTGGGTTAGATTGGGTCAATCAGCCAAGACAAACCTGTCTTCAATTTTTTTTTTTTACATTAGCTCATCCTGCAATAGGTAGCTTCAGTTCTGTAGGAATTGTAATGGTTTTTTTAAGAAAACAGTTTCTAGGAAAAAAATGGTTTCTATTTTGTGCTTGTGAAATAAAACCAAACAATTAAACTCGTTTTTAGGAAACTATATTCCAGATAACTTGTTTTTCACCTGTATAAGATGGATTGTTTGCATATACATTCATGTAATATGTGCATACATTTATAATGTGTTTCATAAGAAAAACATAAAATTACAAAAAAAAAAAAAAAAAAAGAAGGAACGAAGAATAAGAGCAGTCTAAGGATGATGAGGTGAAAACCTAATTGAATTGCGGTACTCACAAACACACGCACAAAAAATAAAACTCAGATCTTCACTTCTATATCTATGTTAATTGAATTTCAAATCATATCAGGCAAGGAATTAATTATTTTTAATAAAATGATCTGAAAGTAGACTAGAGCGTAGAAAAGCACGAGTTACGTATTTGGTGACTTTTAGAATATTGTTGAGTGCGAAGTTTGAATTTATATAATATGCAAAACAGAAATACTTATTGCTAATCTGAAGATATTCAACAAAATTTAATGTGTTGTAGAGGAAAATGTACTTACAAGAACCCAGTTTCAAAACATTCTCTCTTAATTTTTAATCAGTGTCCAAATGATGCTACCCATGTCCAACCCGTACAAACCCGTTAGTAAATGAGTTTATCCATTGCCACCCAATTACAACCTGCTAAAAAATATAAGCGGGTTTGGACTTAATTTGGGGGGGATGGGCGAATTGCTGAGTTTGGATTGGAATTTCCGGCCATACTTTGCTATCAATAAAATAACATCATGAACTTCTCCTTTTCATTCCCAAAAGTCCCAATTTTTGAATCACCTAATAGAAAAATAGAAGAAATAGAAAACATTACAAAACAATTTTGATGATAATTAGAGTATCAGTTTATCAACTAGCCAAAAACTAAAAAAAAAATTACAAAATTGTAAATTAAAACCCACTTACTATTTTCATCACCCAAGCATACATTTCAACTACTATATCTAAGATTCAAACATATTTCAAGGCA
>BRYE01000011.1:11643426-11645926 GCA_030159115.1 Actinidia arguta var. hypoleuca | reverse complement strand
ATGGGACAAACTATCCCCATTTGAAATCTAAAATGAGAGTTTTTCTTAAATCTATATATGAACGTGTCTGGCAAACAGTTATCAATGGATGGAAACCACCCACAGTCATAATTGGTGAAGTGGCTATCCCAAAAGATGTTTTTTGAATGGGATAGAGTCGATTATAAAAATTAGGATGGAATAGTAAAGCTATTAATGCTATGTTTAATGGAATCATAACTCGCTAAAGAGGCTTGAGATATTTTATAGGTCACCCATGAGGGTACTATTACTATAAAAATTGCTAAGCTTCAGCGATTGACATTGCCTTTGAAACCCTGAGGATGGAAGATGATGAAACATTTGATCAATTTTATTTTAAACTTCGTGACATTGTCAACTTAAGTTTCAACCTTGGTGAACAAATCTCCTCTTAAAAAATAATTCAAAAAATTCTAAGGTCTTTACTTGAGAGGTTTCAAGCCATGGTTACAACCATAGAGGAAAGTAGGGATATTGATGTCTTGAAAGTTGAAGACTTGGTGATATTCTTACAAACTTTTGAAGCAAACTTTTATCAACTTAAGAAAAATAAAGGTATTGCATTAAATTCCACTAAGGAAATATCTAATGAGGCAGGTGATAGTGACTCAAATATGGGTATCAAGAAGATGGCCTTGTTTGTCAAAAAATTTAAAAAATTCTTCAATAAACGACAACAAGATTAATCTACCTAAATTGAAAAAGTTAAAGAAAAATCTTTTGAAAAAATAAATTTGTAAGAAAGTCATTTGATAAGTCTAGTCAAAAATAATTCTTTGAATGTCATGGCTTTAAGTGTATTGCTACGAATTGTCCAAACAAAAAGAAAATCAAAGGAAGTAGGATTTTGATAGTGACTTGGAGTGATTCCGAGAAGAAGGAAGAATTAGACAATGATGATGAGTCTGAAAATTTCACTGTATTCATGATCTCTGTGTCACGACCTAACCTGACCTGTTATACACTAGGTCTCACTAATAATACAGATGTCACGTGACCGGCCAGTGAAATCTTATCTCACTAAAGTTTTTCTAACTAACTCAGTTTAGCGATTTACTAACATCATTCAACATACATTGCTTGAATGACATACATGCAAAAAAATCCAATAAAATCAGAGATGATGTGTTATGCATATTCAAATATTTTTCATATTTTAATACATTAAATGAATATGTTATGATATGAATGATATGTTTTCTAAATATATGCAAATGTTGTTATGCTATATATTGAAAATTCATGAATGAATATTTTGACATAATTATGAAATGACTTTGATGCTTAGTATGAAATTATGTGAAAAACAAATTATGTTCAAAGTATGTATGCATGGTGACACTCGGGGGCCTCTCTGGCGGGACATTAATCAAGCCAGATAGTCTTAAGACGGATGGGGGACGTGAAATAAAACCATCCGGAAATGTAGAGATCTCTGGCCTAAAGAGTCACCCGATCTATATGGTCACTATGTTATGCTGGGTCGTTACACCCTATGATATGTTCATGATTTTAAAAAGTTATGATATGTTGAATGCTCATGGTATATTTTTCAGATATGTTATGTTATGTTATGTTTATGTGAGCTTCAAATTTATGAAGATTCAATTTTAAAGAAAATCTATGTTTATGCTCAACCATTCTAAGTTAATGATATATGTATGATGTGCCACGATTCATGGTATTTTACGTTCATGCATTGTTGTTATTCACAAAGCTTTTAACTTACGTTTTTTAAAATCTTTTCAGGAAGCCAATCCAAAGAACCTTAAAACGAAATTAGCAAGTAAAATTTAGTTTTGTGGCCTACAAGCCTTGTTAGGTAGCTTTGATGATGGGTTAGGCCTTAAATGATGTAATTATGTTGTTCATGTGATGTATAATTAATTAAAGTTAGCCTAGACATGTATGTAAACAGTTTAAAATTTAGGTATAGCTCTGCATACTTGTGTGCACGTCACACCTTCTCATTTCCATACAATATGACGTTTTCGCAAAAAAAATGTATCATTTTAAATAAGTATGCACATGTGATCAACTGCATGAAGGTAAGTAGGCCTTGGTAGGCCAGCCGCCGACTATCACATGCCCATGATCCGCATAGGCCGGGCTGGGGTGTGACAAATAGGTTTCAGTGTTGTCTGAGCAACGTGATTTTACTAGAAAGAATTTTCAAAGACATGTTCAGCCTTAACACCATGGAAACTATATGGCAGGATCTGCTGTAAAACATATCCAAAAAAATGTCAAATACATAATAGACAGTCTCTAGCTAAGCATGTAAACACTAAAACTAAGACTATGAATAAAGAAGAATGACCTTAGAGGATATGTTGCCTACACTGCACTGAAGGCTCACAATTTTAATATGTGGTATCTAGATAGTGGCTGCTCAAGGCATATGTGTGGCAATAAAGTATTTTTGACACCGTGACTAAATGTAATGGAAGTTTAGTAACCTTTGGAGATGAAAGCACTT
>BRYE01000011.1:11635926-11638426 GCA_030159115.1 Actinidia arguta var. hypoleuca | reverse complement strand
TCAGATTGAGTTTGGGTTATTCAAAAAAAAATTATCTAGTTAATTACAGATTAACTCATAAAAATATCTTTCAAATACTTAAACAGTCACAGTTTAATACTGGATTAAAACATTTTAGTTTTAATCCAGTATTAAAAGCATTGCTTTATGATGCTAATTAATTAGAGTTTAAATTTTGAAATTAAAATATTTTAGTTCTAATTCAGAATTAAAAGCGGGCTTTATGGTGCTAATTAATGGGAGGAGCCTTTGTCTAGTCTATAAGAAGACATCTTGCACAAGTTCATGCACAAAAGAGAGAAGTATTGTAAGAAAAACTGAGAGTTTTTTTCCATTTGCATTAGAGTCTCTATGTAAGAGAGGAGGTGCACTCAGTTCATCGAGAGTGCTACTTCTGGTAAGCGATAATCGGTTGTATCTTAGGAACCAAACTCCAATCACCATAAGCACCAATAGCAAGGCGTTATTGTTTTAAGGACATTGAATTTTAATCCAGGTCTCCGATTTTTCTTTTTTGATATGTATTTTTCTATATTTTTTTCTCAGTTCTGTATTCTGTCAAGTTTCTGAATTTTCAATTGTTTATTTAAATTTTATAATTTTTATATAATCTGTTCATTGTAATTTTTCCAAATAACAGAAAAGTTACATATATAGGAATTATATGCACAGAAATTTAGGAAATCTGGGGTTGTTAGTTTTTGGATTAATTTTTCTTGACAGTTTGTGCTGCCATTCCCATTACTCTTATGTTTGGATGATCTTGGTATTGCACACTTGGATAAATGTCATCTTGTCACTCGACTCATTTCTATGTTTGTTTGGAATTCTTGGATAAGAATTAGGCTGCAACTCAAACGGTGTAGGGCTCTGCACAAGAACGGTTCATCATGTACCAAAGCTTGACCGAGTCCATCGAAGTTTGATTTCGGGTTAGAGGTATTTTTTTCTAAGCCTAGCCCGAGTTTCATCTATTTAACTGAGATTAACTCGGGTTGCACGAAAAAATCTAGATGCAATTCTTTTAAAAAATTATTTGATATGATTGTTATTTAGACAATTAATATGTATCTAGGAGTTTATAATGAGTGGTCATAATGATACTCTTATAGTTCATATGGATGGAAATTGTAAAAAAATAATAGTGAGAATAATCTTGTAGTTACTCACAAATCATATTTATCACAGTTTTTATTGAATGATAAAAATTAATCAATAATTATTAGAATGATATGCACATATATTATTTATCGCATATATAATTAAACATATAACATAATAAAATTTGGAGTTCCAGTTGTTTTGGTTGTCTAAGAACCTCTGCCAAAGTCCAACCCAATTTTAATTCAGGCCCTAAAATTTTTGTTCTAGCCCAATCTTGTGTTTCAATTTATATTGCCCAGGCCTCACAGAGTTTTGGGTTAAAATCGGGTTTCTCATGCTGGTGTAGTCCAAGTTATACCCCTAATAAGAATTATGTGCTGAAATATTCAATCTGCCCCTCAAACTAGTCATACCAAAACAAATGTGATTTGCACAATTTTAGCCCTTATAATTAAAATTACAGCTTCCACAATGAACTTTATAAAGTAATCCTAATTATTTATTGTAAATTTTTTGGGCGGCTTTTGGCCATAGCTCTATGAGAGCACTTTTTAAATTTAATTAGTCCATTTAAAAAAACTTTAAAGCCAAAGTTCTATTTAGCCAAAATAGATAAAAATACCCCTATTATTTTCTATACCCCAAAATTTTTATTTACACCCCCTGATACTTTGTAAACTACTGTTATAATTTATTTGTATACCCAATTGCACCTATATTATTACCGACGACCATTGACGGCTGGTTACCAACTACCAGAAATAATGAAATTTGATTGTTTGAAAAAGTAAAATTTTACTATTTGGATTAGTGAAATTTTATTGTATCGCATAATGACCAATGTTCAAAACAAAAAGTAGTAGGATTTCACTATGGTGATGGTGACACTAGTTTTAGCGGTGAAAAAGAGTAAAAAAAATTAAATAATAATTTTATTGTTCAAAAAGCAAATAGTAAAATTTTACTATTCTACTGTAATAGTAATGGTGGTGGTGGTGGTGAAAAATAGTGAAAGGTTTAAAAAAAAAAAATAATATTGTTCAAACAATACAATTTCACTATTTTGAGTGATAATGGTAGTGAAAAATAAAAAAAATAATTTCACTTTTCAAAATAATAAATAATATTTTTTTAATTTTTTATTTAAAAAGCTAAAGATAAATTGTTTGTAATTTGATTCCCTATTAAATTAGAGGATATTATCTCATAAAACTTATGAGTTCATGGATTTATGAGACTTAGAAAAAACTTGTTTTAAGGGATTTAAGCCATGTACTTATAACTAATTTTTTACGCTGTTATGAGAGTAGTGATTAGTGGGTGTAAATTACATATGCTTCTTCATAAAGCTCAAACCCCAAATTTTTTCCCGTGGAAGCCAACGGGTACAGCCACT
>BRYE01000011.1:11590926-11593426 GCA_030159115.1 Actinidia arguta var. hypoleuca | reverse complement strand
TCATTAGGTAACTTATTTTTGCAATTTGTATGTTTGTTTTTGCAGGTTAGAAAGATACATCAGTTTCTTTTGAAGCTTCACTCATTGAACTTAGTTTCTTTTTTGTTTTTTCCTTGAAATTTTAGTATAATTTATTTACGTAGCCTAATTTTTGTGAACTTTTAGATTTTGATGGTAATGATCACAAAAGCTTGGTCAGTTTCTTTTTTTGCTGGATATTGTTCGATGAGCCATGCTGCAACAGAATTAGTAATTGTTTGGCTTGGCTTTCTTTTTGATGTTGCTTAGCTACAGAGTAAAGTTACTGTAAAATTGTGAATTGTGATGTCCAATGTTAACCTGTCAATTTTGATTCTGTGCATTTGGGGTTAGACTTTATATGTCGACTCCAAAAAAAATTGTTTTATGTCGAATAGGTAGCAAATCTGTTTTAATTTAGAAGTCATGTGTGGAATTGTTGGAGAACTGACTTTGAAAATTCATGTCTTGCAGAGATGGCACAAGTCATATGTGAAATTTATTGTTACAACTTGCATATGAATTTTTCAATTTATTATCTAGTGGTTGAGAACTTGAGAAAATACACAAAATCTTTTCGTTCAAACATTATAGTAATATTTCATAGATTACAGTGCACCTATTGCTGTTGGAATGTGTCTACTGTGAAATTGTGATTGTGAATCAAAATTTTTAAGTGAACCAAAATTGAACAAATTTTTACTGTTACAACTTGAAAACCCCCCGACAAATCCGACCAACCCGACCGCAACCCGCCAATCCGCTTATTGGCGGATCCGTGAACCATTCGATCGGACTCGGATGTCGTAATTGTCAACCCGAACATATTCAGGCGATTGATGGATTCCGATCAAATCCAACCTGCCCGACCCGTGAACACCCCTAATTGGATTCAGTTTCTAGATGGGTCAAAGAAGTATGCAATTTGTCCTCTTTTTGCTTTCCCTCAAAGTCAACATTTGTGTGAAGTAAAAGGAAAATTCCCCATCGTGTTTTGCATAAAATAAGATAAATAATAAAAATAAATAAATAAAAAATTAGTTTGAAAGCTTGATTTCTTTTAAAACCATTTGTAACTTTCGATAATAGCATTCAAAGCTTATTTTTTTTGGTAAATCATTCAAAGTTTATTTTGTTTTAAAACCGAAGGAAAAATAATGACCCCCCCAAAAATCTATTTGGATAAATGTAAATTTCAAATCAAATAATTTAGTATTTAAGGAGTCTAATCTTCTAACACATTTAATTTATGCCACAAAAATTTAAAGTCAAATCTCTTTTTTTCACGCCAACAAATATCAATAATTTGAACAAATAAACTTAACTGTTACAAATAAACTTAATTATTTAAAAATATAAATTTAACTATTGCAAATAGACTTAGTTGTTTTTAGATAAATTTAATTTTGAACTTTTAATTATTTTTTCATTCACAAAACAAAAAAATAATTTGTTCACCATTGATTTTTTCAAAAACAAACACCAACACATAAGAAATAAATACAAAAAAATTGTTCTGAGAGAGAAAGAGACTTGACACCGGTAAAAATGACCGGTGGTTGTGGTAGGCTATGGAGTCGTTATAGATATTAGATCAGAGAGAGAGAGAGAGAGAGAGCGATGAAGAAAAGGTAGTGGTGACGACAACTGTAACTTCGATGTGATAATAATGGCGGTGAAGGTTGTGTGGCCTTAGGATGGCTAGTGGTAGTGGAAGGTTGTGGTAATGTTCTAGATCTCAGATCTGAGCGAATGAGAGAGAGAGATCTAACAGAGGTGGTGGCAATGACGATGTGGCTATTGTATAGACGGTGGTTTGGCCAAGTAAAGAGGAAAAGTAGAGATAGAGGTGAGATCTAATTTTATTTATATTTTCTCTTTTTATATTTTAGGTTATGAAGGGAGATAATATTACCCATTTTCACTCATAAACTGTAGTTTTATGGACTTCAGCCCAAATATCTTTTAATTTAATGGACTTTCTATTATTCATAAAAGTGATGTAGACTAAAAGTTAATAAAAACCCAATACATGAATCATAGATAAAATTTCCCTAGTATTTAATCATGAAAAACAAAAAAGAAGTTTAGCCATTCGCGTTGCTGGTGAAATTACAGCTGGAGATGAATTAGAAATAAGAGATGTATTTCTCATGCAATTACAAATCTTAGCATGGAAAATTGTAAATCCACTCCCATTATAAAAAATAAAATAAAAATTAAAGTCACTTCTATTAAATAGTCATTTCGAGTATTTAAAATTCATCCAGCTCCTAAACTCAAAACACTGACGTTGAAATCCCTGTATAAGAATCAACTATAAACTTAAGCTTATTCTAATTTAATAACAATAGCAAATCCCTTTCACTTGAAAACCATGACTATCCAAATTGCAATGTTTTTTTGATAATTAGGTATCTGGCACGAGAATCGATAATTTGAGAGATCAATTCCACTATCTACTAGTGAGAGCCAATTAAAG
>BRYE01000011.1:11560926-11570926 GCA_030159115.1 Actinidia arguta var. hypoleuca | reverse complement strand
AGTCTCCTTGATTCAAACCCAACTTATGCTCCTCTGCAAAAGGTGGAAAATGAGTCTAGGAGATTTTTTATGGATATGAGGAGAGATTTTTGACTCAAAAATCTAGAATTCAATGGCTCAACCTTGGGGACCAGAATACTGGTTTCTTTTTCAAATCTGTTAACACGGTTATGTAGCAGGAGTAGGATTAATCTTATTGTGTTAGAGAATGGTACTAGGGCAACTGATGGCTCTCAGATTAACAATTGTATTGTTAAGCACTTTACTAGCCCGCTTGGCTCTTACCACTCCAGCCCCTATGTTGGGGCAGATAGAGTTCTTATTATGGTTTCCTCTGGCATTCCCGATGATCTTATTGCTCCCTTTTGTAGGGAGGTTACATCTAAGGAGATTAAGGAGGTGTTTATGTCTATGAAAGTTAACAAGGCCCCTGGACCTGATGGCTATTCTGTTGGGTTCTTTAAGAGGGCTTGGGGTATTGTCGGTTGTGATGTTAATCTCGCTATAAAATCTATCTTTAGGGCTAGGACTATGCTTAGAGCTGGTAATACCACTTCTATATTTCTTATCCCTAAAGTTCCTAATCCCACCAAGGTTGGGGACTTTGGACCCTTCTCTTGTTGTAATACCCTTTATAAGTCTATTGCTAAAATTCTTTCTGATAGGATTAAGCTGGTGTTGCCTAGTATTATAAATCCTGTCCAATCTACTTTTGTTAAAGGTAGAAGGGTTGCTGATAATATTTTTCTAGCTCTGGAGATTTTGAAGGGTCACCATAGAGACTCTAAAGTGCCAAAGTGTACTATGAACGTGGACATTATGAAAGCTTATGACAATGTTTTTTGATGTGTTGGTGGCTATAAAATTCCCCGACACTATGGTTAGATGGATTAAGGCCTGTGTACCTACTCCATCTTATTCTGTGAACATTAATGGTGAATTTAATGGCTTTTTTCGAGGGGCTAAGTGTCTTAGGCAAGGGCACCCTATGTCCCCTTATCTTTTTGTGATTGTTATGGAAGTTTTGGGTGGGTGTCTTAGAGCTAAGTGTAGGAGCTCTGAATTTTCTTTCCACTAGAGGTGCAAGAAGAAGCAGTCGGGGCACCGTTGAACCAAGTGTCATTAAAATCATAATTTCTAAAGCAATTCTTTTTCCTAATAAATCATGTCATATTTAAATATGGTAATTTATCTAAAATTACAAAATAACTTTTCCAAAATACCTTTTCGGGCAATTGTATCATATCCCACGGCAACGAACTTGGTCGGATAAAACCCTTGTCTTGTAATTCTTCCAGCTGCGTCTTTAACTGCTTCAACTCCGCGGGAGTCATGTGATATGGTGCTTTAGAGATTGGGTGAGTTTTAGGCGTGACCTCAATATGAAATTCAATGCTCCTATCTATAGGCATTCTTGGCAATTCGTCAGGAAATGCCTCAGATTGGAATATTGACAATAGATAAGTCCTCCGACAAGGACACCATCACACTGCAAAGATATCCCGACCACCCTTTCGCAAGAGTCGTTGGGCCACGAGCTACAGATACAAAGTATGGGAGAGTTACTGCGCTTTCTCCTTCGAATTGAACTTTGACCAACGGAATGACTTTATTTCTAAGTTGTTTTATGCGGGTATACATGATCCGCAGGAGTTTTTCTTTGTATTGCAGATTCTTCTCCAATTCAATCGGTAGTCACTCCAATACATGAGGTGGAGTTGGATCTGCGACGTATCTTCCAAGTATGGAGACGTGAAACACATTATGAACATTTGATAGTTCTGGGGTTAAGGCAAGCCGATATGCCACATATTTGATTTAGAAATCAAAGTGTTAAGGTTTGCAAGCCTCAATCGGTTTAATTTGCAGTTCAACCAATTCAACATATAGTTCAACCAGTCCAAACAAAACAGAGTCAAAACAATTTTCTGGAATTGAATTGCAGGCTGAGTTTGGTTAACTTAACGTCAAAATTTAGAAAAATATTCTTAAGCATAGGAAATTTAAATATCTGTCCAACGCAACTTGAATTGAATGAATTGGACATCATATGAAAAAGTTATGGTCAATATACGAGCTGCTGATCAAGGAATAAAACTTGTCGACCTTTTGAATTCTGTTCTAGAGAGGAATGCAAACGATATATTTTCGGGATATTTAGAGGGTTAAATCATGCTAGATATGATATTCAATAATAAGACTCAAAGTAGAAGAAAAATATCAAAGAAAAGGGAAAGAAATTGGAATTTACCTCAATAGGAAAATATGATTGGTTTTTCGGTATTGAATTCTTCATTGTTTTCTTTCCCTTTTTCTCTTTTTCTCCAAGCTCTCCCCTCTTTTTCTCTTTTCATATGTTTCTTTCCCTCTCGTCTCTCTCTAAGTGTCGGTTTGTTTTCCAGAAATAGTGAGTTGTGACTAGCCCTAGACACTTAAGGGTTGTGTTGCTAGCAATTGCTAGCTCCATGTGAATCTTAAGGTGTTCCAAAAGTGGACACTTTGGTGCCATTATGTGACACCTTAACATGAGGTGTCCAACACTTCTAATATTTGGAAAATATCCCAAAACTTGGTCCCACCATGTGGCAGCTCATTAAACATTTTTTAGAATTTAGGAAAAAAAGAAATCAACGAGGCATGCTAAAAGTTCCAAGATATTTATGAAAAACAATGGTGTTCTTGAGCATTTGTTTGACATTCCTTCTGTAAAGTCATTTTAAAAAAATATGCAAAAATTACCATAATTTTAGATAAATATGGGGATCATGAATATTAAATAAAATTACTCAATTATTTATTTGACACTCGATTTGTGGGTCGGGGTCGCATATCCTCCCCCCTTAGAAAGTTTGGTCCTCCAAACTTGGTCAACGTTGCGTCTAGATTACTTCCTATTTTTACAACTTGACTCTATCTAACTTAAAAATTCAAACAATAAGGTAATAACAAAATACAAGCAATACCTTATTCGAATAGATGCGGGTATTTCTGTTGCATATCGCTTTCCTTTTCCCAAGTTGCTTCTCCTCTTGACTGGTTCGTCCACCATACTTTGACCAACGGAATGACTTTATTTCTAAGTTGTGTTATTTGGGTATCCATGATCCGCACGGCCGTTATTTGTATTGTAGATTCTTCTCCAATTCAATTGGTGGTTGTTCCAATACATGAGTTGGATTTGCGATGTATCTTCTAAGCATGGAGGTGTGAAGCACATCAGGAACATTTGCAAGTTCTGGGGCTAAGGCAAAGCCGATATGCCACACACATACCTACGGACTTTTGGATATTTTTCCAAAATAACTTTTCGGACAGAATGTCTAACAAATGCACGAGAACACCATTGTTTTTCGTAAATATCTCGGAGTTTCTTGTATGCCTAGTTGATTTTCTTTTTCCCCCCTAAATTCTAGAAAATATTTAATGACAATTCATGCTGCCACATGCTGAGATCAAGTGTTGGGGCATTTCCAAATATTAGAAGTGTTGGACACCTCATGTTGAGGTGTTACATAATGGTACCAAAGTGTCCACTCTTGGAACACTCAAGGCCCACGTGCAACTAGCAATTGCTAGCAACACATCCCTTAAGTGTCAAGGGATGCTCACAGCTCCTGAAAAGCAAACTGACACTTAAAGAGAGAAAAGAGGGAAAGAAACTTAGGAAAAGAGGGGAGAGCTCGGAGAAAGGTCTAAGAGAGAGAGCTTGGGAGAAAGAGAGAAGAAGAGAAAGAAAATAGTGGAGAATTCAATACTAAAAAACTAATCATGTTTTTTTATTGAGATAAATTCCAATTTTTCTCCCTTTTCTTTGATATTTTTCTTCCACTTTGAGTCTTATTATGGAATATCATGTTGAGTGATTTAACCCTCTAAATATCCCCAAAAAACATTGGTTGCACATCTCTTTGAAATTGAAATTTGAAAAGGTTGGATGTGTTGTTTTATTCTTGGATCAGCAGTTCGTATATTGGCCATAACTTTTTCATATGATGTTCAATTCAAGTTGCGTTGGACAAATATTTAAATTTCCTACAACTTTACTTCATAATATTTTCCCAAATTTCGATGTTAAGTTAACCAAAATCAGCCTGCAATTCAATTCCAGAAAACTGCATTGTCTCTTTTTTATTGAACTGGTTGAGGCTTATAAACCTTAACACTTTGATTTCCAAATCAAATTTGTCTTGCATTTCCGTCCCTTCCTAATTTTCTATACGTCCTTTTGACCACCCAAAATCGTTTAAACCGCGATAGTCAACGAATTAAATTAAATGAGTAATAGATCTGAAGAAACTAAATTTTAGAATTCTAATGTAGGACGGGAATTCAAGGAACCGTAGCCTATGTGCATAGGAAAATTTTGAAACACGCTTTCGGTGAGTCTAATATGTTTTACTTGACTTTTATAATTAAAGCATGCCTATTTGAATTATTGAAAAGTTGAAATTGATATTTTTCCACATGATTATATGTTATGAATAAATGCATGCTACATTTAAATATGCCATTGGCTGATGATCCAATGATTTTTTGCCAGGTGACATTAAATTTGTGAGGCTTGTTAGGGAAGCCTTCGTGGAGTTTAGAATATGTCTGGTTCATCTCCTAGTTTAGAGAAGAGCTGCATTTTCTTTTCAGGAGTGGGGAATAGTGTTAAAAGGGATATTTTAGATATTTTGGGTTTTAAGGAAGGTGTTCTACCTGTTTGGTATTTAAGAGTTCCTCTGATTACCTCTAGGTTGAAATATTCGGACTGTATTCCTCTCATTGAGAGAATTACAAATAGAGTCAAAGTGTGGACAAATAGAGCTCTATATCCTACAATATTGGTAATGGTAAGGATATCTTCTTGTGGCATGATAATTGGCATCCTCATAGCCCTCTTTTTGATCGCTTTGGGGATAACTTTTGGTATGATTGTAGATTAGGTTTTAACTCCAAACTGGAGGATATTATTCAGGGGTAGCTTCAACCAGTTTAAGGAGTTCATTGATGATATTCCCAGTAATGTTCACCCAAACGAGAGGAATCAGGACAAGGCTGTGTGGACCCTCTCTGGGTCTGGGTCATTTTCTATTAGCTCAACCTGGGAGTTTTGGAGGGTCAAGAAACCTCTTGTTGATTGGAGGAACCTTCTGTGGTTCCCTGGACATATTCCTAGATTTAGATTTATTGCTTGTTGGCTATTAGGGAAAGGCTGAGTACCAGAGACAGACTTGTTAGGGCTGGGCTTAATGTTGTTTACAAATGCATTCTGTGTTCATCGGGTAGGGAGTTCCATGACCACCTTTTCTTTAACTGCCGTTTTTCTTCTGTATGGACTAATATTCTTTTCAGATGTGATGTTCAATGGCAAAGTAAATCTTGGAAGGAGTGGATTCTGACAGTCTCAAATGCTACAGAAGGGAAGTTTATTCTTTCAAAGTTGTTGAGTCTGTGCTTTTCTAATTGTATTTATTCTCTATGGCAGGAAAGGAATAGGAGAATTCTCAAACAATCTAATTGCAGTAGCAATATGGTTGAAGATCTGGTGGTGAGTAACATTAAAAATAGGATGCCCTCGTATAGCAGCCTTAATGGCCTAAATGAGAACATCCTATCAAAATGGAATTTTAATTGTTCTTCCTAATTTATGTTTTGTCTTTTTTGGAGTGGGGAGTCTATCCCCTTGTTCCTTGTTATATTGAGTGATTTCTTTTGAGTGTGGAAATATTTGGAGGGAATTTGTGAGGCTCATAGTGGAGGTAAAAGGCTGAGAGAGGGGAATTAAGTGAGGTGCAGGTGAGGGTGTTTTCCTATTGTGTTGTAGTTGAGGTAAAACTTGAGTGGGGGCATTGTGTGAGGTGTTGGTTGTGGGAGTTGGGAGGAATTTCATCTCTGGCGTATGCCCCAGTTCAGATGTATGTGGTTTGCTCTTTTCATTTAGTCTATTTATTTTGTTTTTTATTCTTTCGTGAGATGTGGGAGGTCGAATTTCGTTTTTTTTTTTATTTGGTGTTGGGGTAGTGTTTGGCTGTATTTTAGTTTGTATCATAGGTCTGACATTAGTGTGGTGATCTGATATTGTTGCTGTTGGTATGGGGTGGTTCTGCCCTTGAGTTTGTTTTATCGTGTTTGAAAGGGTTTTGTTTGTGTGGATTTATGCTTCATTAAACTAGTTTCACTAGTGTCAGATGATTTAGGTGGTTTGTATCTTTTGGGTGCTGTTACGGTGATGGTTTTATTGGGTGCTGAGTTCCTGTTTGGTCTTCTTGATGGTGCCTGGATGGTCTGGTTATGCCTGACCGCTTCTTTTTATTGGGTTCAGTATTGTGGGTGGTTCCTTCGAGGTTCTGGCTCTGCTTGGTGTTGCCCTCGGCTTCCTGCCTGGATGGCTAGGATTCGGTCTAGTCACTTCGCACAAGATGGGTCTAGTTTAGAGTTGGGTGGTTTGGTTCGTAACGTAATTTTTTGATTTTTTTTTCTTTTTTGTTAGTTAGTTTCTTGTTGTAATTGGTTTTGCATTTCCTGTTAGTGTGGGTAGCTTAGGTTTTGATGTTATGTTTGATCTTTTTGTTTTGTTTTGTCTCCTGGGGCATGCCCCTTGTAGAGTGTAGTTGCATTGCAGTGTCTTTTCTTTTATACATCGCTTAATTTTCCCAAAAAAATAGATTAATGAATCGAGGAGGTGAACAAGAACAAATATTGGTATTGGCTCTCTAAGATCCGACTGGCCAATTGAATTTGTTCAATTCTTGGAAATGAAAAGAATGAGAGAGAGAGGAAAGGATAAATAAGCTTTATATAAGTCGGTGAATAATGTCCTCGTGGCAGTGAATGCATCAAACCGTACTCGATGTCTTATTGTGATTCTCTGTTATGTCCTCTGGTTCACTGCAAGATCGATCGCTTGACCAGATGAGCGTTGTCAAATAAACCCATTAAATGCAAGTTTGGATAGCCTTTTAGTGTACGGTATTGTACTGGATTGATTGAACACAAAGATGTAGAAATAGTTATGGTGTGGCCATGAATGGCTGTGGTAGAGGGGTTGATTACTTAATTTAATGGTAGAAGGGTCGTGGCTTTGGCAGTGGGGTTGATGGTGGACGGGTTGTGGCTGTGGTGAAGGGAGATGAGGGAAAGAGGAAATGCAGATTTTCTACTTATGTGGCCATGGATGGGAGAGGAAATGGGGAAGGAAAAGGAGGGTAAATTTATATTTTGAATAATTTAAAGGCTGAAGTCAACACAACCTGCTAGGTCAACTAAAGGTGGACTAACGGGAGGGGTGATATGCCATTTGATTCCAAATGGCAGGGACTAGAACCGCGGTGGTCCTAGTGTATCAGTCAAAAACCTTAGAGGGTGTTAGTGTAATTTATTCTTTTATTCTTTTTGTTTTTAATATATTTTTTCAAAATATATTAATTTGAGGAAAAAAGAAAATATTTTGTTTTATAAGTTCTTTTTTCATTTTTAACTTTTTCAATTCAACTTAACTAAAGGAGTTATAAAAAAGTTTTTCAAACGTTTGTTTTAATTACAAGAATTTGAAAAGTGTAAAGAGGAAATTTTTGTAGTAGATGCTTCAAATGTTGTTAATATGAAGGGTAAATTACAATTAACCCTCTTAGACTATAGCTCATTTTTGAGTTGTCCCTAATGTTTAAACTCGGACACTTAATCCTCTCTAACTATAGGAATTATAAATTTGGTTGACACCATAAACGGAAGAAGTAGTTTTACCATTTTCCCCTCAAATCTCTCTCTATCTCTATGCATCTCTCTCACATAAAACCCTAACCTCTCTCCTTCAAACGTAGCTTTGTTTGTTCTCATCACAAGAAAAACCACAACCTAGTTGGTGAATGTGTCTCTAAAGCCAAAAAAATACAAATACCAATTCTCTCTTCCTCCACAACACAATAAATCAATTCCCCCCAATGCCTCTCCAATCTTCTTTTTGCTAGTTTATGTTCTCTCTCCCTCTCCCTCCTCTTGCAAAGCCATGAACTACATTGCGAACACCGCCTACCCAGCCCCCTCTCTCTCCTCCCTCAAAAAGCATAGGAACACGTATGCATATTTGTATTTGTAAACATAAATGAAAGAGAGAGGGGAGCTTGGTTTAGTGATTTGTTCATACTTGTGTATAGAACGAGAAAGTAAAGCAGAGGATCCAAACGTGGTTTAAACCATTGTTAAGTTAAGATGGGACTTTATGATAAAAAAAAAAGGTTAAGAAGTGATTTTGAAATAGGGTGCGGTGCGCAAGACATTCTACACAGAACATCTGTGTAGAATTTAATCTTTATGTGGGTAAAAAGTTTAAATATTTACGGCTCTTCCTATAAAAAAATGAGAAATTAAGTGCTTAAGCTCATGGAGTGCATATGTCTCTTAAATTTCATTAACTATGTCATGCGCAGGTCAAATTTAAATATGTTAAATGGGTTAAGTGTCCGAGTTTAAACAGTAAGGGTAAACTATAATTTATCCAATTATAAATCATAACTTGCAATATGGTCTAAAAAAGCAAAAACCTGGAACATCCACCGCTCCGCTCAATCTTCCCGCGGGGACAAAAAAATTTAAATATTAAAAGCCAATGTAGTTCTCTTCTCAAAATAGATCTGAATAAAATATCTAATACAAACACAAGTCTTAGCACAAAAAAAAGTCAACACATACAAAGAAAAAGAAAAAAGTCAATGATTGAACTACATCCAAGTCAACCAGTTCTATGTATTCAGTGTATTTGTCGAGTTATTCTTATTCTTCATAGTACCTGACATAAAACACCATGAGCTATGAAGCCCAGTAAAAAACTAACTCACGAAAGTCTAAACATATCTTAATACTCGTAAAGCAATCACAATGTGAAATAACAGATAGGACAAACATATCAATGCACGCATAAAAGGGGTCATAAGTGTCAATGTCGAATTTTTTTCATTAACCTCTATAGTTGATTAGCTAAGTGAGAAATTAAAGGCTCTTTAAGAGAACCATTCCTACCCAACCTCTAGGCACTGGTACCATGTTAAATTCATGGTCCTTGGAATCGATCTAGAACTGGATGAAACTTCCAGGGTAATATATCCAAGTTGTGTCATCCATGTTCCCGGAGTAAATAACAAACCACACTCACAAGGAAAAAATGCCTCAGTGTAATAATAACTAATAAAACCGAATTTCAAACTTATGCCCCCCTATGATTCGTATTGTGCACAAGTTTTGTTGAAATACCATAGGCTATGGGGTCGAGAGTCTCTCGCTCAACTATATATTCAACACCAAGGACTTATCTCGAAAGTCGCCACGTTCATTACTCAAGCCTTTAATACAATCAATTTTATTTCCGTCCCAGCAATAACCCCCTCAGTTGTAATAACGTGAACAATTAGAAATCAATGTTGTAACGTGACTAATCGCAATTTAACACCATGCACAGTTATAAAACATTTTAACAACATAAAATAAATCACTAAAATCACATACACGCAAAAGTATTATAATTCTAACATCATTAAAAAATCACTAAATTAACATGCAATCTTTTAAATCATAGACTAGAGAACTTAGAGAAATTAATCACACAAAAACACCAATAGGGTAATCTGTCCAGAATTATAATACTTTATGTTGTTAAAACATTTTAGCACACTTAATTTATTACACATTACCAAGGTAAAAATAATCACACCTTTTATTTTACATAATTTTATATTCAACATGGATAGTCATTAATAGATCTTGACGAGTAGTTTCTTTTTTTGGTACATCAAAATTAAAAAAAGAATATAACAACCAACACTAATTAGATTTGAAAATCACTCCAGCACAACCTGTATGGAGGAGGGGCAATAAGAACTGGAGGGGTTCACTGAGGATGACTAATGGTTCTGATTGGTCAATTTCTATTTTTGCCAAAAAGTCAGCAAATTTGTTATCTTCTCTCAGCATGAAGGAGATGGATCCATTGCAATTTTTTCATCATCATCCAAATCTCCCT
>BRYE01000011.1:11543426-11545926 GCA_030159115.1 Actinidia arguta var. hypoleuca | reverse complement strand
GGCATGCACATGAATGTTCACTGGATTACCTGAGTGCCGAGCTCACGGTGTCCTAAATATTCAAAGACAAGTCTAAAACAAAGCAAAAATTACGCTAAGGTATGTGAAAGGAAGAACCAAGTTCGAAAGAAAGAAAATATATTTACAATAGAAGTGTTTGCGCTTAAGGGGGCTTCTTCAAAAATATATTACAGATTTCTCAAAACTAAACAATCCCTTATTTTTTTCATAATAATTCAATAAACTTTACAAATGTGGGGGATTGTACAATGAGCCACCTTCAACTCGGTCCACCTTCAACTCGGCCTCAGCAGGTCAGTTGAAATACTCCTCTTTATCAAATCATGGGAGGAGGATTGGCGACTAAGGCTCGGGGGCAGGTCAGGGTAAACCAACGGCGGCTTGGCTGTGGTTCATGTCGGATGTTCGGTGGAGTGCCGAGCTCCTTTAAGCAAGCAAACCAACCCTCGTGAAAGACCTCAGCTGCTGGCCCTATTCTAGCCGTGATCATAGACGTGCTAGTACATAGAGCCCTGGGCCACGTGACGAAGCTCGACGACCTCTCACTATTTTTTGGTCAACTCCTCAATGACAGCAAGCTCCTCCTATTTCCTTTTCACCTTGCTCTTAAGAATGGTGGCTCACTTTTAAGCCTTCTTCAATTTATTTGAGCACTTCTTCTCATGTTAGAAGTTCACCACCGATCTCTAGACTGCCTATAGAAGAATATTATTCAATTCAAGTTCAACAAAGTTTACAAAGTCTTAAGAGATAGAAAAATCCAACCTAGGTAGAGCACTTACCTGGAGGTTCTAAATCATTTTCAAGCTTTAGGTCATCACCCCATCTTGCTTCTGAATCTCCACAACATCTCGATGCAATATTATGCCTTGCGCTATGGCTAGGCAGGTCTCAAAGTCTCGAGATATGTCTTCGTTGGTGACGCAGTGTTTGAACTCCCTGATTGACAGCTTGGGGGAAGAAATCAAGGTAGAGAGGAAGTTGTAGGTAAGCTCGTGCTTGTCCCATGACCCTTTTTATAGGAAGGACCAATGTCTTGCGTTTCCCCTTGTCCTTCTCTCTTTATGGCCAGGCGATGGGTGGGATATCTCAACGTTGACAGCAGGAGAGTACAACTTGTTTTTTCTCCTAGCCAAGCTTTACCCCAATATTTGGGAGCTTCAGCAACACATTAGTGGCCGAGATAGATCCTTCTTCTTCTCCTTCCCCTTTGAAGGAATGCTCAACTTCCTCCCCTTGAACTTCTAGGAACTGGGGCAGAATGATCACCTCAGTGGCCTCGTCATTTGAGCTCGAAACCAAGCCTGGATTGGCTGGGCCAAATTAATACCCGAAATAAGTTATTTCCCTCTTCTTCTTCTCCCTCCTCTTCCTCCTCCTCTTCCTCCTCTTCTTCTTACTCTTCCTCAATGAGGAAAACTTCAAGCTCGCTTTTAGATAGCTAAACTGAGCTTGAACTGTAGGAACTTGCTTCTTGCTCTTCTTTTTCCTCGGAAAACTCTACGGCCTGGCATTTATCTAATTGATGATGGTCCTATCACCGGAGCTCGAGGACTGAGCACGCTGAGCGGTATCAACAGCCTTTTAGATCTGTTGAGGGGGCAAGTCAAATTGGCTGAGCTTAGAATATCAGTGGGGGATGGTGTGGCGATAAGCTGATTTATACTGTAGCAAGGTTGTGACATCGCAAGGTTTGTGGCTATGTTCACATGTTGAATCGCAGCCTTGCATTACTCAGAATGAACCTTATAATGATTGTTGAAAACTGCGAGACAAACCAACCGACATAAAACTAGTTAGACTACAAGTAGATATTATAGAAAACTAAATGAAACAAAGGTGTGTGAGCATGACCAAGATAAGAACTTACTATCATCTATACTACCATTGGTTCTTGAAAAGGCCCACAACTCATCATCACTGGGTCGGAACTCCCAATTGCTCGAGATCCAAATGAACTCGTCCAAGTAAAGAACCTTGTCTGGGTTCTTGGTTACTAGCCTAGACCAGGGCTACTCGTTCCTTAGCCTATGTGTAATATACTGAAATTATATTTACCTTTCTCCCTTTTTGTCAATTCATCAAAAAGAGCTAGGAAACAATGCTATCCATGAAGCAATAATAACCATGAAACCATGAAAATTAAGTTATATAAACCATAATACAAATATAAGCCATTAATTAGAGCTGCAATGAAGAGTACTGTAGAATTAAACACAAACAGAGTCAAAATATTCAACATATTACTTCATAAGGATGGCATGACATCCTTATACAAAAAAAATCATATGTGTCCAAAATGAAATTTGAAAGTGTAAATTAAGGTGTGAGTAATTTTAGTTGGGAGAGGGAGGTCGTGGTATGGCAGGTGATGGAGATGTATGCGGTGGAGAGGCAGGTAGTGGAGAGGCAAATGGCAATAGAGTTAGGACGAGAGGGGTATCCATAGTATTTGAGGACTTCTTTCCTTCCCTCTTTC
>BRYE01000011.1:11490926-11495926 GCA_030159115.1 Actinidia arguta var. hypoleuca | reverse complement strand
TTCGCCCCTTATTTTACCAGGCCCCAATGAGGAAGAATACATGAATCAACCTGCTAGAAAGGACGAAGACAAAGCTGCCAAGGTGGATAAGGCTGTGAAAGAGGATGAGCTCAGGGATGCAGCGAAAGGAGTTGGTGGGGATGGAGCTAGAGGATCTTGGAATGCAGATCAGGACATCCCTCCTTAAGTGTAGGGTGTCGTACTGCTGAAAGGGGGTAATCCTTTATTTTATTTTTGAACAGTCTTGTAAATATTTTTGAATGTGTGAAATATTTTTCTTTCCCAGCTCGTTCTCACCTTTTCTATGACTTTCTTTTAGCTTGGAAAATACTTTTTTATTTGTGCGCCTAAAGCATAGACAAAGCTTTTTAGTACATCTCAACTCGATTGAACATATCCATGCCTTAGCAAAAATATGCTATGTTACATGTTTTTTTTATTCTGTATGTATCTCGTGGGGCTGACCTCAAAACTTGCAGGGAGCTTGGCTTTCTTTCCCTAAATGTCTTTCAAGTGAACGAAGATAAACCTCATGGGAGAGAATTTGGAACCCACTTAGAGCTCGGCTAACTCTTTCCCAAGTGTAACTTGGTTTAGACTGTTTTTCGTAACTTCTTCCATCCAAGTTATATACAATTTTTTAAAGCTTTTTAGAAAGTTGTAAGTCAAACTTTTGAAAGGATCAAACTCTGCTTGCATAAATATTCACCGAGCTTTGCAAATAATAGGAAAAATATAGTTAGGTCATATTTGCATTTGTAATAAATATAAGTTCGGTACATGGAGAAGTTGCGTGTTTAATATCCTAAGGCTGGACAAAGCTTGGAACTTGATAGAAGCTCAACTTGTCTTTGCAACCAAACGCTGAACCTAGTGGGGTAAAGCTCAGATCTCATAGGGAGCTCGGCTAACTCATCCCATATGACTGGTAAGTGAAAACAAATAAGCCTTGTGAAATAGAGCTCAGAGCTCGTGTAAAACTTGGCTAACTCTTTCCAAATGTTGTAGCTATTTGACCAAGTCGCAGCGTGGGATGCCCTTTTGACTTGTAATAGCTCGTTCGGACAAGTTTTGTTCGTGCCTTGGCAAAAATCTTCTATTCCCGCGTGTTTGTAGCATAAGTGTTGCTTTTCTTTGACCTTGCCTTGTAGTGTTCATGCTTGTTCTTGAGTGGTTCTATGGATTAGTCTCGTGTTTTTTAATACATCTCAAGCTCATGCTCAAGTAGTTTGGCGACTAGTCTCGCTGCTTTAAGAACTCAAGCTTATGTTTGATTAGCTCGGTGACTAGTATCGTTTTTCTCTTTAGGACCACCTTGGCTCATGCTTATGCAAACAGGAAGTGCATCTTGGTATAAATTATTTAAGGAAAAGAATTCAGAACTTTCTACCAATCGAGTTGGATATCTTTTTTAGAAAGTTTAAACAAAGTTCTTTAAGTGATCAGGTTATTTTCGTAATAAGGAAAGTATCTAGTTTTGACCATATTGGTAGAGTTTTTCTCAGGAATTTTTGATAAGTATAACTTATATATATACAAGCTCGGTTCAGAAAATTATATTTTATTGATAGTACTTCCTAAAGTCGTTGGAATTCCAAGGTGTTGAGACTTGTTTGCCCTCGGTGTCTTTGAGATGGTAAGTGCCCTTGTCGGCGAGCTTAGTTATCTTGTATGGACCCTCCCAATTAGGACTGAGCTTGCCGTCCGCTAGGTCCTTGGTATTTCCAACAACTTTTATTAAAATGAGGTCTCCAACTAAGAATTGTCTGTGTTGGACTTTTTGGTTGTACATCTTGGTTGACTGCTTTTGGTAGTCTGTCATCCGTATTAATGCATTTTCTCTTCGTTCATTAGCAAGATCGAGGTCTTGAGCTAAGACCTCTGCATTGTGACTGAGGTTGTATGCTTCAGTTTTTATTATGGGAAAATCGGCCTCCAACGAGATTACAACTTCAAATCCGAAAGCCAAAGCATAAGGCATTTCATTCGTTGCTTTTAGTGGTATTGGCCAACAAAATATTTGGTAGCTCATCGACCCATTTGCCCTTAGTTTTTTGAAGCCTTTTTTTGATTCCGTTCATGATTGTCTTGTTGGTGATCTTGGCTTGCCCGTTGCACTAAGGATAGCTCGGTATTGAGTTATAGAATTCGATCTTCAATTGCCCCAACAAGTCCTTCTCTTTTTGGCCCATGAACTGAGTTATGTTGTCTGATACGAATGCTCTAGGGATGCCAAACCGGAGTGGAAAGAAATGGTGGTTCCGTTAAGTATATTTTGAATTTTTGGAGTGCGAGTTTGCACTCCTTATTCTATAGAAATTTTGTAGTTTTGCAAAGGAGTTAAAAAAATGAATGACATTTGTCAGAGGAGTTAGTGATGAATCGGTTAAGTGCTGCAACCATTTCGGTTAGTTTTTGAGCCTCTTTCGTAGTCCTTAGGATGACAAGGTCATTGATTGCCGCAATTTATTTCGAATTTGCCTCGATCCCTCGCTAAGTTACCAGGTGTCCTAGGAATTTTCTCGAGCAAACTCAGAAGACATTTGGCTACATTTAATCTCAATTTGTGTTCCTTCAATATTGTGAATATCTAGGTGAGGTCCTTCAAATGGTCCAGCTCTTTTTTGCATTTGATCACCATGGCATCAATGTAAGTGTCCATGATTTTATCCATGATTGACTTGAACATTTTGGTGATCATTCTTTGATATGTGGCTCCAGAATTTTTTAACCAAATGACATGATCTTGTCGAAAAATAAACCGCATGGGGTGATAAAGGTAGTCTTCTATTGATCAGACTTGCGCATTGTTATCTGGTGGTAATCTCGGTATGCGTCCAAGAAATTCATACAAGCATGACTTGAGATATAGTCCACCAGTTGGTCAATTTTTGGCAAGGGAAAGTAGTCTTTAGGGCAAGCGTGGTTGAGGCTTGTGAAGTTGACACACACTCTTTATTTGCCTATCTTCTTCTTTACCACAAATGTATTGGATAACCAACTCGGGTAAAGAACCTCTGTGATTGCACTTGCCTCTTTTAGTTTTTTGACCTCTTTTATCACTGCGTCCACATGTTCGGCTGCAGACCTTCTTCCCCGTTGCTTCATTAGATGGGCCTCGGGAAGGACGCTCAACTCGTGTTTTTCGGGCATCTCGTATGGAATCCATGCGAAGACCTTGATATTAGCTATTAAAAACTTAGTAAACTCGGGTCACTCTCATTCTTTCAGTTTTGCACCAGTGAGAAAAAAAATATCTGAGATTGGCTCATTGAGCTCGTAACGTATAAGGTCCTCCATGACTTTGTCTTCAGGTGTCTTTCCAACATCTTCTAGGACCTCCAATTCTTCTTCAACTAGGTATACCTCTGTCATGGATGCCTTTTTGCAGATCGTGGCAACAAGGGCAGACCTAGAATTAATGGTTAGTGGGGTCAAAATTATAGAATTTATAAAATTTAGGGCAAATTACTAATTTTTGTAGGGTCAAAATTATATTTATGATAAATTATATTTAGAAAAATATTATAATTTTTTTAATGGGGTCAATTGATCTCACTTGCCTCTATGTGTCTTCGCCATTGTGTGGTAAGGTAACAATGTTTAGCAGCCACCTAGTCCCTCTAAAGTTTCCTCACCTCTAGGGGTGGTGAATTTAATGATTTGGTGCATATTGGAAGTAACTCCCTTCATCCTGTACAACTAGTCTCTGTCAACTATCACATTATAGGTGGATAGAATATCAACCACGATGAACTCTGTTATCAACTCTTGAGAACTGGATCAGAGTTTGAGGGTTACATTTCCTAATGGCTAATGAGACCAAGCGTTAAATCCGACTAAAGGAGATTGGGCAAGCTTTAAATCATCCTGTGATAATTTAAGTTGTTTGAACAAGTCATAGTATATCACCTCGATCAAGCTTTCTGTATCCACTAGGATTCTTTTTATGTCGTAGTTGTGGATCCGGAGTTGGATGACAACAAACTCAACCTTGAAAAATGTGATGCTTCCTGACTCAGACATGACTTGTTTTGACTTCTTAGCCATTGATTGGAATGAGAGAACCTCGTGCATTTGAATAACAATGCGAATCTCCCCCGAATCTGATTCTCAAGATCGAGATAATTTGGGCCCCCAATCATGTGAATAGTTCCTAGTGGAAGGTCTTCCTACAAGGCATCATCTGCTTCATCGTTGCTTCGGTTAAACCTAGGGTTAGGTCTTACTTTGGCTTCTTCTATTTGAGTTTTCTCTTGGTCGACGTACTCATTCAAGGTGTATAGGCTAAACGAGTTGATCAAGAAAAACCTTTAGGCTATGCAGTTCGCGATTCTGAGCCCTTTCTCCTCGTGAAAAGAACACTGGAACCGCTGATTGCGTTTTTTGGAATCTCCTCCCATCGGGATGGGTTTCTTGTAATAAGGCTTGTCTTGGATTCGGATAAGAAGTTTATAAATTGGTTCTTTGAAGACCATGTTGACCCCCTGCCTTACCCTACTTTTGTAGTCTATCAAATTTTCTCTTTACTTTTTGAATGCCTCGTAGCCTCGAGATGAAGATCTCGTAGCTCGTTCTGCTTGCCTGACGTTGTCCTCTAACTTAGTGAACATCTTGACCCAAGTCATGAGATCCCAGAGGTCAATTGGGGGATTGACCGTCAGGTCTTTCAAAAACTTCTCACTTGGGCTTATAACTAACCATGGCTAGCTCTTCCAAACATTCTTCTATCTCGTTGTACAATTTCTAGTAGAGTTTGTTGTAGTTGCGAAGCAATTCGTTCTTGCCTTTTTGAAAAGTCAAAAGAGAGCTGACACCCTTTAGTGACTTTGTGTTAATGACGAACCGTGTCACAAATGACTCAGTAAGTTGGTGAAAGCTTCAGATGATTTCAGCTTGGAGTTTGTCTAACCATTTCAACTCGAGGTCTCCCAAGCTCGATGGGAACACTCTACACATGAGCGCATCGAAATGTTTCCAAAGTGCAATCATTTGATTGA
>BRYE01000011.1:11443426-11455926 GCA_030159115.1 Actinidia arguta var. hypoleuca | reverse complement strand
AGAGAGTTAACATTTTGCAGGTTGCCTGGCGTTCGAACGCCAGACCATTTTCAGCCCAGACACTGTTTTGTAAAACGGGCATAACTTTCTCTAAAAAATTTGGATTTAGACACCGTTTGAAGCGTTGGAAAATAGACTCGTAGACCTTTCTAACCACATAAAGTTTACAATTTAATTACCATATATATTATGAAATATTGAAGTTTAAAGTCAACCTAAGATTTTACCAGCAACACAGTTTTTCAGAAATTTAGTCCTTATTCCATTGGGCATAACTTCTTCATTTGGGATGCGTTTCAAACTCATGAACTACCAAATTGAAGGTCATTAAGTCTATTTTCAAATGATATTGACCTAGGATGTATAATTATTGTCGTGAGATAAATGGGATGCGATGAAGGAACTATAGCCAAGTGTTGTCTTTGGCCATTAATAGTCAATCTAGGATCCTTGAACCTATTCCTAGGAGTGTCGTCCTAGGGCGTAGGTTATCCTTGAGCGGGGATACCTTTAGTCAAGTCGAGAGTTGTTATATTAGTTTTAAACCTTCTCGATCATAGTATTGACATTTTGTATCGTATGTCCTATATGTGTAGGAACGCCAAGTGTAGCACTTAGCCAAGGAAACCAAGGTGAGTAACATGATGCCATGGACAAAACCTATGTATCTTCAAAAGTGTTTTCAATACGTATTATGTTATATGTAACCGTTTTTTCATGCTTTTAATGCATCAATAATTATATTCTAAATATGAATGCCATGCCTTTCAAAGTACGCAATGTTACTACGCTATGTATTGAAATCCATGGATGCATAATTTATAAGAAAAACTAAGTATGTTCAAGATAAGCAAGTATAGTGACACTCGGAGTCCCCCGTGGTGGGACTTTAATCTAGCCTAAGGTCCTAAGGTAAATGGGGGACATAAAATAAGTTCCATCTACAAAGTGAGATATCTCTGGCCAAAAGAGCCACTCGACCTATATGGTCATCTAGTTCAGCCGAGTTGTCATAGTTTCAGTATATGATATGTACGAGTACAAAAGCAAGTATGCCAAGATTCTGTGAGCTTCAAGTTTATGAAAGTTTATGTTTTCAGAAAAGATATGTATGCTCACATATTTAAGTTAAATGATATAAGTATGTTATGAAATAATTCATGGTATTTTATGTTCATGCATCTGTTGTTAATCACTAAGCTTTTAGCTTACGTTTTCGAAAATATTTTCAGAAGACCAGTTCGAGGAGCAGTAAGAAGAAGATATCAAGTAGACTTTAGTTTTGTGGTCAATGACCTTATGTTGTTTTGTAAGGGCTAGACCCTATATTATGTAGTGATGTACGGCCATGTCATGCATAACTTAATTTGGCCATATGATGTATGTAGAAAGTTTAAAACTTAGGCACAGCTCTGTATACAGTGTGCACACTCTACTTTATTATTTTCAGTATTATGACGCTTCGAAAAAGAAAAATTATACCAATTTGAATGAGTATGCACAGGTTAAAGATAAGTAGGCCTTGGCGGCAAGCCGCCGGCCGGTGACGTACCGTCGATCCGCATAGACCGGGTTGCGGGGCGTTACAATGAGTCACATGATTAAGTTAGCGGGCCAACACGACATGGCACGATTAAGTAAGCGGGCTGGCACGGCACGACACGATTAAGTAAATGGGCCGGCACGGCACGACACGGTTACAAAATGGGCCGGCACGGCACGGCACGAAAAGGCACGTTAAGTAAATAGGCCTAGCACGTCACGAAGCATGGTTGGCATGGAAGAAAAGTAGCACGGCACGGCACGGCGGGCACGTTTGACACCTCTACGTCCAAAGATCGTCTGATGATCAAGTCAAAATACTATACTCAATATTAATGTTCAGAATTCAACTTGTATTCAATGCTTAGATTTTTTTACCTTGGATAATTCGAAGCCTCATTTTATAGTGACCTAAAAGAGGTCATTTACTTTACTTTAATTAATGCGATCTATTTTCCTTAAGTTTTATGGTGTCTTTATTGTTCTGTTTATTGATGCCTTGTACTCTTTTTTACTCCTCATCAAATTTACTTTTTACTTTAGTTTAATTCAATTTCCCTGTATCTAAAATTTTTGACAACTGAATCGTGGTGGGGTAACGAAAGGAAGTTAATGGGACACTAGGCATTTTAAGAGACTATATGGTGAATCTAAGGTTACAAATGAACCGAGCTGTTTGTGAGCACGCTTTGGCGCGTCTCAGATTGTTTTGTAAATCAACGTGCTCGAGCCTCGGTATAAAGTTTATTTAATAAACGAGTCAAGTTTGAGTTTATCAAAACTCGGCTCGAGCTCGAGTTTGAATAAGGTCAAAAATTGAATAAAAAAATATATTACTAAATAATTTATAAAAAGAAAGAATCTTCATTTTTTTCTATATATAAGATGTATGACATGGTTTGTAAGAAAAAATAAAGATATTTTTATAATAAGTAATAAAATTTTATTTATAATATAACTTATTTAAAAGTATAAATATATAATTTATTTGGCTTATTAAAACTTATGAACAAACTTGAGATTGGCTCGCTAAAATTGCACTGAACTCGAACTCGCTAAAATTCTTAATAAACAATCTCAAGAACATCAAATCTCGACTCCGCTGGTGGATCCAAAAGAGAGGAAAGGGATTAGGGGGCATGTAGGTCAAATGAAAATGACGGGTGGCATCCAAATTACATACTCCGCTTTGGAGAAAATTAATGGTTGGAAAATAGGGGCAAGTGGTTCACAACCGCTACTTGGGCTCGAGGCAACGTGTAAATTCTTCACGAAGCCCAATTCTCTCCACAACTTGGAAACGTCGATGCAAGAAAGTTTGTGATCGTGCCACGTGTACAACAATACCAGTTCATTTTATGATTAGATAGAAGAAAAATAAGAGAGAGAGAGAGAGAGAGAGAGAGAGAGAGAGTACTAGTCCATTACTTACGGGTGAGCATCATCTCCTTCGAAATTTCCCCCTTAAATCCTTCTTAATTTTAAAATTATGTTGTTATGACGCATTTTAAAATTACATCATTTTCAATGTAAAATTTGAATTTCATTTAGTGTATTAAAATTACATCGTTTTGAATATAAATTTTGAATTTCGTTTAAATATTTTATTTCATTTTGAATATAATATTTTATTTCATTTTGAATATAAGTTTTGACATTTAAATATTTTATTTCGTTTTGCACCGTTGAATTCATCACCATCACCATTACCATTGTAATTGTCGTTCATACAACTTTCACCGTTCACGGATCGAGTGAGAGAAGAATGGGCAGAGAGTTGGTGAAACGATACTTCTACTAATTAGTGATTAGTGTCTATTAGAATTCATTTATATCTAGACTTCTCTTCTTTTCTTTAACTCAAAACGATGTCAGGTTAAAATCTTTAAGTGCTATCCCAATTTACATTCAAAATGACATAATTTTGAATTATAAGGAGGAAAGTTTCTAGGAGGGGATCCTTCCCCTTCCTTTAACTGTGGATTTGTTTAGAGACAAACAAGAAAAAAAGAATGAAGACTTGTAAGGGTTTGATGAAGAAAAGGATGATAGAAACTAAGTAAAGTGAAAAAAAAAGAAAAAAGGAAAAAAAGTAATCTCGCATGCATTTGATAATAACGAAAAATAATTATTGTATTTACCTAAATTATCTTACTAACTTTAAAAAAATGTTGGAAGAAAATATAGATAAATTTGAAATTCAAATTTGATATAACCACTTTGATACATTTTCTTATGTTTTTACAGCCACAGGAAATTAAGAAGTCAAAGTTTATATGAAATAGTTTATTTTCTTACATTTGCAGTACCATTCTCTTCCTAAAGAAGCACATAAAATTAAAGTTATTTTTTTTTCTTTTTCCATCACCTGTTTTCTTCTAATCTATATCTATATCCGTACTTACGATACAAATATAATTTCCAAAAATAATAAGATGTATTCTCTTTGTTACTCTCTCCAGTATGTATTTTCTCAATAATTTTTTTTCTTTATATTTTTTTCTGTTATTTTACTAGAATAAACTATAAATTAAAGTTTTCTTAAAAAACTCTTTATAGTAAAAGTAAAGTTAAATAAAAAATGAAAAGAGAGAAAAGTCTAGATTGTTACAAAACTAAAATTTCCTTTAAATAAATACGTCTCATAAAGTAATGCCAAAAGAAAAAATTACTACATATCTTTTAAATCCCTATAGAAATAAGCATTCCCGACAAATCCAATCAATAGGCAGTTTCTATTGTAGCAATTTTATTTCCAATTTTTAAATATTTTTTTTGTGCAAACAAACAAACAATTAGACATATTATCTCTCTTAATCTAAATAATAAAAAAAATTAAAAAGAATTAAAGCATAAATTTATATTAAAATTAATTAATTAAATAAATAAAATGTTTTGAACAGTATAATCACTCACCAGGTGCTATGTCAACACTTGCAATCAAACACAAGCCCATCGCCACATATACCATGCATATTGTCACATGATCAATTTTCAGACTCAAAAATTGCTCGTGATGGCACTAAGTCTTCGAACTTAGTCTTAGCCAAAACATCCAGAAACACACGTGTTTGAAGTTGAATAAAATAAAGCAGAACACAATGTTTACAGGAACTCAATTCCAACATTTTATTGCACCAACAATACTAGGAATCTGCCTTAGGATTATTATAGGCCAGAACACTCATTTCTCTGCCTTAGACTATATCCATGGCCTTCCCTATTCTCTCACTTAGAATAAGCCCGAAGCCTTGCCAATTCTCTCCCTAGAATATGGTTGTGAGAACACTGATTCTCCACCTCGATTTATAGACAAACATAACAGTTACAAAATACACAGTATTATTCTGGACATGCCAGATGTTCTGGTATTTGATACCCCCAACTATCAAAGGAAAAATCTGTCATAACATAAGCCTGCCACAACTAAGAGTAGCCCCTTTGGACAAGTATCCTCATGCACAATTTTCTCCAACTACTGCGCATCCAAGTATCCGTAGACATAACTACCTCTTTGCATAACGTAACTGTCCAGTCATAACTGCCTTTGCCGAGTTATGACTGCTTTTGTCGAGTCCCGACTATCATTGTACAATCTTGACTACCTCTGTCGAGTCCTGACTGTTATTGCTCAGTCTTTGATTGCTTCTGCCGAGTCATGCTGCCTCTGTCAGGTCATGACTGACTTTGCCCAGCATTACTACTTCTGCCGAGTTTTGCTGCCTCTACCCAGTCATGACTGCCTCTGTCTCGTCATGACTGACTTTCTTTGTTCACAACCTACATTATCCCGTATTCAGGCATTGTTCCTCTTCTGCCTTGCATTTGCTTCAAAGTATCACTATGTTGAATATTTGCCACTTTGTCAAGACATGAATTCCTCATGCCTTTTCCATTAGGAGTGGCGTGAGTGCAATGTGCCACCACAAACCAACCCATGCCCGTGTAGATTGATTAAGGTTCTAACACGTATCCACTAGCCCTTATTTTCTACACTTCCAAAATGAAATAGCCCTTCTCTAATCATTGAATAGAAGACTCTCTCTCTCCCCCCTTAATTTTACTAATTTCACTCTAACAAGTGAGGAAGGGAATGTATCAATGACTCTATTCTACTACAAGTGTTTTTTTTGTTTGAGACCGACTAATCGTATCATCTTTTAAATATAAATATAGCTTTCTCATATATACATACACACACATATATATATATGGGGACTAGTGTAAGTTATCCACTGACAACATCTTAAACTATATATATATATATATATATATATGGACTAGTATAAGTTATCCACTGACAACATCTTAAACTATATATAATAAGTCGCCTTCAATAATTAATAATTTTTCCTTAACAGACCAACATATAAAAAAGAGATGAAGCTAATATTTCACAAATAGAGATAGAGATGAAGACAAAGTTCCATAATTCTCGGATTAGTTGGTAAAAAATACTTTAGGGATTAACGAGGTGCAGTCCCTATCACTAGGCAGTAGACATTGTTTAGTTAATGCCATATATAGTTTTGGTTTTGGAGTTCCAACTCCAACTCCAACTCCAACTCCGTTCTATAAAATAGAAACTCAAAATACTAATTAAATTTTAAAAAGGTATTTGAAGAATTTTACAATTCATTGCAACTTTAATTAAAAGTTTTATTTTCATCTATATTTTTTTGTAGAAAAAAAAACTCAATTGTTCCTCTACAGCTCTACTTTCCCTCTATGGCTTTTGCCTACCTACTTTCCTTTAAAATTTAACAAGTAGCCTGTGTGATCGATGCATAAGGAAGTCAGATGTGAATATTTAATGAAGTATATTCTTCTATCAAGTTTCTTGTGACCAATAGAATCCTTCACAGTAATTGTGAGGGGATTAAATATCCATCCATATTTCCGACAGGGCTTCACCGCCCAGGTACTGTCTCTACGCAGCAAGTACCGTCGGCCAACTAAGCACGGTTGTTCGGATATCAAACATAGTGACCATCTCAATAGATATCTTTACCGAGCTACGGGGCAATGGATAGTGTACATACGAAGCTTCCTTTTCCACCCGCATGATTGGACTCAAGTTCTTATGATGTGACAGATTAGCTACCAACCACATCCATAGGGGCATGATTAGGTCAGTTGCCTACTCTATGGCACAGCAGTTGGCTCTTGTCCGCACGGGCCAAGTTACACTATAAAAGGGGCACTCTTCTTTCATTTATGGGTAATGAATACTTTCTCTCCCTCTCTCTAGAAGCAGAGCCAAAGACTCACATTTTCTCTTTATTTTCTTGTTTCTCTAGTCATAGACTTGACTGTCAGATAGTCATCCCCAGAACAGTTCTGGGCGGTCCTTCTTACGATTGCTTTCTTGTAGGTTACACTGGACATAGACCAGAGGCGCCGAAAAATACCTTTGCTACACCTCTTTGTCTGTACTCAATTTTCTTCAACTCCGCAATTGGCCTCATCTATGGGAAATCGGCTCCAAACGACAAGGTTAGTTTTGATGGTTTCTAAAAGCAACAATGACGCGAGAGGCAACCAAGATGCTACAGGGGACTTCCCTCTCATGCCAAGAACTTTGGCGGATAAGGGAGAAAGACTTTTGGGCGATGCTCAAAGGGAAACCATGGGCCTCTCTAGGCAAAGGCAAAGGCAACCAAACCCCAACGGCTACAAAGACTCGCGTGACGAGGCCATAAGGGTCATGGCTCTTCAAATGGAGGAGATAACATAGATACTAGTTTCCAACAACCTCAAATTGCCCACGAACAAGTTAGATGAAGCGTTGTCCAAGGTACGGAAGATCGAACGTAACATCGTAGCTCGAGGTGACCCGAAAGGCAAGAAGGCTTATTCTCACCATGACAAGGTAGAGAGTCACGGCGACAGCCGAACTATGGCTTCAGACAAACATAAGGATCCACTAAACCAATCTATCTCTAGCAAGGGCCTGCGTTGTGCGCTGAACGCCATGCGAAACAAATAAGAGGCAAATATGCAAGCCAAGTTAGCAGGGAAGGCAACTGTTGTAGCAAAGTTAGTGGTTAGAGGCCCAAGATCGATACATATGGAAAAACTCCTACTGAGGTACCAGACCTCTTTCATGCCTGACATTGAGGGAATGAAACTTCCGGAAAAGTTTAATCCATTGAAATTTATTATGTACAATGGAAAGTTAGACCCAAGATTGCATGTTAGCCATAACCGATAGATAATGGTATTGTAGCGCCACCACAACGCGCTCATGTGCATGATGTTTCCCTCAAGTCTGGGAAACCTCAAACTTAAATGGCTTGAGAAGATTTCCCCAGGCTATATAGAAAGTTTTTTTAGTTATTCGAATATTTTGTTGCTCAGTTCATTATCAGCACCAACGCTCCAAAGGGCGTAAGTTCTCTTCTCTCAATTAGGAAAAGAACGAATGAGATGCTCAGAAACTACAGTAGAAGATTCTAGGAATTGTACAACGAGATTGTTGGATGCTTAAAAAAGCTCATAGTGGTTAGCTACAAGCTCGGACTCACGAGCCGGGGGGAAGTTGTGGGATGACCTAACACGAGATCCAACAACCAAGCTAACCTATATTATGGCCTGCGTGGAGAAGTATGCTCAGTTGGAGGGTGACGCTAGATTCACTGAGTACTAAGAAGCAACTTCATCTCTGGCAGAGAGTTCAGTCAAGAGACACAAGGAGAGCGCAGGGAGCACAAAGGTCATATCAAGTAGAGAGTTCTCGTGGTTTTCAAGGAACCAATCTATAAAATTATGGCCTGTATTTGAGATAAGTCATACTTTAGAAAGTCAATCTGATAGAAGGCAATCTGAAGGAGATAAATTAGACGTGGAAATGTGCATACAATGACAAAAAAGGGCATAAAATAGAAAACTACAGAGCCTTGAAATCTTTCCTCAATCAGCTCGCTCAGGCCGGGCATTTAGAGGAATACATTGATTGGGAAAAGACCAAGGTAGAAGAATACGTTGATCAATACATAGAAGAAAATGAAGTCCGACCTAACTCGAGGTTCGACTGGGATAGGGAGGACACAGATGCTGTCACGGAAGACGATCTCTCCGCTGAAACTATTCACATGATTGGGGACCTCATGACCCTAAGCTTGAGAATAGAATAGTTGAGATTCAATTATCAATCAAATGCACAAGGTTCTCTCGGTCTAGCTAGTGGCTAAAACCGAAGTGAAACTCACCCGAGCCAGGAAGTATTACCTTTACCAAGGCTGATCTAGAGCAGGTACAACACCCCCATAATGATCCATTGGTTATCCAGCTATGGATCCATACTTACAACATCAAGAGGATCCTTATGGACTTTGGAAGGTTAGTTAAGGTAATATAGTATGACTTGTTCAAACAGCTTAAACTAACTGAGGCCGATCTAAAGCTTGCTCGAGCTCCTTTAGTCGGGCTCAAGCTCAGGCTCACTGGTCCCTGGGAACTCTAATTTTCAAGATTCAAGCCGGTTCCTAAGAGCTGAAGACCGAGTTCATTGTTGTTGATATGCGTTCTCTATACGATGCTATTATGGGACGAGATTAGGTTCACATGATGAAAGGCGTTGCCTCCATGCTACATCAATGGAGGAAGATAATATGGGACGAGCTCAAGATAGAATTCTACAATTCAACGCCGACCTACCCGCAGTGCAATGGGCAAGATGAGGCTTCCAACAAGATGATCATGAATGGATTCAAGATGAGGAATGAAAAAGCTAAAGGCAAGTGAGTCGAGGAGCTACCAAGCGTGTTGTGGGCTTACCGAACTACGCTGCGGAAGGCAACGAATGAAACACCTTACTTATTAGCTTTCAGTTTTGAAGTCGTATTACCGCTGGAGGTCGAGTTACCCACAATTCAAATTATAGCTTATGATGACGAGCACAACTCTAAAGAAATAGCTCGGGACCTTGATCTCGACAAAGTGCAAAGGAAAAATGCAAATAGTGAGCTACCAGTAGCAACTCGCAAAGACATACAATCAGAAGATCCACAACAAAGAGTTTATGGTTAGCTAGTTAGTTCTGATAAAGGTTGTACCAAGGACCTGGTGGACAGGAAGTTTGGCCCGAAATGGGAAAGTCCTTACAAGATCACTAAGCTCATTGACAAATGAGCTGGTTATCTAGAGGACCTAAAGGGCAAGAAAGTTCTTGGCCTTGGAATTCTAACAATTTGAGACCCTCGTAATTGCTTGATCTTCCTCTTATTTCAAAATGCTCAATACTTCTGGTGTATTTTCTTCGACAATTTCAACTCTCAATTCACTATTAGATAGCCCGCTAATCGAGCTAGATTTGAATTCATCCTCTTCCTCTTCTCCAATTGTCGTGCCAATGTACAACTAGTCATTGATAGTTCAGTCCGGCAACTTGGAGGGCTCGACTTGTTATTCTGGATTTGTTTGTTATCAAATCCAGAGTACAAGTAAAACAACCTAGCCTAGGCAAGCAATTTAGTGCGGGATTGTGTGGCAATAAAGCGACTTAGTAATTGTTGGCTCGGATAATAGAAGCCTTTCACTAGTCACTTCGAAGTTTGTAACAATTGTTGAATCCTACAAGACAAATAACCAAGTTGTAAGACAAAAAAACAAACCGAGATTTATTAGACAATAGGAAATAGAAAATGCTACAAGCATGCACGACAAGACCAAACACTTACGATCTAAGATACTATCGTTACGCCTCGGAAATCCCCATATCCCATCATCACCAAGGCAAAACTCCCAATTGCCCGAGACCCAAATGAACTCATCAAAAAAAGCATCCTTGTTAGGGTTCTTGAATACTAACCTAGTTTGGGGCTCCTTTGTACTACGTAGCCCAAGTAATGGTTTCTAGTGTGGAGGTTTGTCTCGGGGTAGCGCTTCAGTCTAACCATGTTATACACATTCAAAAAATCCTTAATTGACAATGCTTGTTGCTCCCTATGCAGAAGAGCGTTGACAGCCAACACGATCTACACAAAGTTCACAGATACTTGCATAAAGATGAGACCACAACGAGCCATCACCTCCTTAAAGAGTGGGCTAGTGAGGAACCAATGTCATTATTCCCTCAATTGTGGTAGCTACTTTGATTGGCTCGGGGACCGCTACGTGTACATTGTTTAAGATCCTACGATCCCTTCTAAACTTGGCCATGGCCCCTGGACAATCCATTAACTGCTGAGCTCGGTTAAGTTCCATGTGTCTGAAAGCCAAACAAAGCCTTATTAGTTCGAGCTATTAACCCAATTCGGGTCTAGCGCAAAATAAAGTATTAAGGGAAGAGTTATCTGAACTGCATGCAAATTTCGAGCTCTAACTCAGATGCATCCTAATTAAGCCTAGCTAAACTTCGTCCTAGTTTTGAGGTGAAATTAAATCGCTGGAACGATTTTGTAATCCATCACTGCCCAAGCAATTTTAGGGCAAAACCCTAATCCTAGGGACCATAAAGTTAGTAGAGCATCGAGATAGCACCCATCCTATGAGATTTAAGCACACAAACACAAAATCAAGTCCATTTCAATAGTGAAAACTGATCGAAGTAAAGTTCTAAGATATTTGGTCCAAGGGAAGCTCAATAGCCATTCATCAATGGTAGACGAACAACCGCGACAGACATGCAAACTCATGGCAATGATTTTTATATTTCAAAAGCAAATCTATGTTATGCAAACTAAAAAATCAAAAACAAATTTCACATTTTAACACACTTTTGAAGGGTTTGAAGTTGTTCAAAATAAAGAACACAAAGAACGTTATGAAGAACAAAAAGTAAAAATCATCGGTTGTCAGAAGACAGCTGAAGATGATGAAATGGCGATCGAAAATAGTAAGGGAACAATTGATGATGACAACAGTATGATAGCAACGATGGAGACGGTGGCGGTTACTTGTTGGATTTCACTTTATCTTTTTAGAATGCACTAGGATGCAAGGTTAACAGTGGGACAATTTGGGTTCCCTATTTATAAAGGAACTCGAACCTCTTCATTTTTCCTCCCAAAGGACGCTTGAGGACGAATGCGCAGCTTCGATTTCCATGCCCTAACCGAGCTATGCTACCAACTAGAGGCTGAAACGTGGCACAAAAAGGACAATGAATAGACAGTTTGCAGACACTTTCAAAGTACCACCACCGAGCTATAACAAATTATAATGCCATAGGGCAACCAATTGTTGTAACTTCTGCAACTGTAAACTGAGCACAAACGAGCTAGGGGCAATTGTGAAGGGACAAAATATCCATCCATATTCCTGACCGAGCTCCACTGCGCACTACCATCAAATTATCGCTCTACAACAAGTTCAGTAGGCCACCTAAGCACAGTAGTTCAGATATCGAAAATAGTGACTATCTCAGCGGACATCTTTACTGAGTTGTGGGGCAACGAATAGCATACACGCGAAGTTTCCCCTACTACTCGCACGCTTGGGCTCAAATTCCTATGATGTGATAGGCTAGCTACCAATCACGTTCATAGAGGCATGATTGAGTCAATCTCCTACTCTCTGGCATAGTAGTTGGCGCTTGTCTGCACGTACCAAGCTATACTATAACATGGGCACTCCTCTCTCATTCACAAGTAATGAACACATACTCTCTCTCCAGAACCAGAGTCAAAACTCTCTTTTGCTCTCTCTTTTCTTGTTTCTCCGATTACTTACTTGACCGTCAGAGAGTCGCCCCCGAAACAGTTTCAGGCGATCCTTTTCACGGTTGCTTCCTTGTAGTCTCATCAAGACAGAGACCAAAGGCGCAAAAAAATATCCTTGTACCATCGTTTTTTCAGCACTCGATTTTCTTCCACCACACAGTAATACCTATATATTGTTTTTATTAGAACTTAGGCCGACCTTTTTTTAAAATTTTAACTAAAAACTCACACCTAAGAAATGGCTTGTTTTGAATATTTAAAGTTGCATTGCTACTAAAAATTGTATAACTAATA
>BRYE01000011.1:11433426-11438426 GCA_030159115.1 Actinidia arguta var. hypoleuca | reverse complement strand
ACATTAATTGCAAATAACTGAACAGCACTAATGAATAGCCTTGGTGCTATCTCTTTATCAGTTCTTATAAGAATCTGCATACTAAAGGTTATCAAACTGAATAGTCAGGTATCAAATTTGGTTTATTTTACGTAGCTTGTGAGGACACAGGAAATGATCACACAAATATACAATATTGTCGGGTGTGAGCATTTGAGGAATGGAAGATAGGAAATCGAAGATAAATACACATGTAGTGTCAAAGCAATGGTTGGAAGAGGCTGTTGGTTGCTGCGTCCAAACTGTAACACAGAAATAGTGAATTTGGCCGCCAGAACTATTTCTGAGAAACAGCTCTCCGACGGTCAAGTTAGATGACCGGTGGACATAAAGAGTATGTAGAGAAAGAGAGAGTGTATAAGCTTAGAGTAGCTAAAATTACATACATTTGAAATAATAAGGCCTGACCTTATATAACAGTTTTGTGCAGATCGGGATGCGCCAACTATCATGTCACTGGACAGACTGCAGTCTCGTCGCAATGACTGTTGTGTCAATGAGTAGGCAGTTTACCCAGCCATGCCTCTAAGGATTGGTTGGTAGCTAGCCATCATGTTGTCGATGTCCCGATCCAGGCGTGGGAGCTGTCAGAGGAAACCTCTTCGTACAAGTCACCTTTTGTCCCCTAATGTGCCTCGGAATTACTGTCGACCGTTGCGTCCCGGCCAAGCTTCGACGCAGTGATTCTATCGATCTTGCTATAAACCGACAGCCCGGCAGTGATGCTTGAACTAGCTCGGCCAGAGATGATACTTTGTATTTTATCCCCATACAAATACATATGTATAGGGCAATTATTATAAGCAAAAACTACAAATATAATTTGCGCCAGTAAATTTGGAGGTCAAAGATGCCACTATATAATGGTTGAATTTGCAATGAAAACAAAGATGCCTAGTTATGCTGGTGTCGAAATATCACTCTAAAAGGATTTTTTTTAACAAGATTGCCGAGGAAGAAGGTTAAAACTTTGAAAATAATATGGGGAGGATTAAGGGTCACTGAAAAATTTGGCACTAAGAAAACTTGTGAAAAGGATAATCTAATTTGGGACACATGTTAATATAACACCAACATTGTAATAAGATCCACATTTCTTCTTTCTTAAGAATGCACCTCCAACATAATCCCGATTACTTGCTCAATATGAAGGGACACTACATAAATCAATTAGGAAGTGCAAGAAGAATAACAAAAAGATAGGTTCACAATGATGGCTTGACAGTATTTACACCTAAGTGCAACTTCTCTTTGACGACTGGGTAGTACTTTTTTTTTATATCAAAAAAAAAATAGTACTACAACCATGCAAAATGTAATTTATCCCCAAAAATCACATCTTCCTCATTATTTCCCTCTCTTGTCACCCTTCTACACAACCCCAAGCAGCCTCTTTCTCTCACTTTCTCCTCCCTCTGTTCTTGGCACCGATGCCCAAAAAGACCAGGGCAACAAATCCTTCACATCTCAAATAACAGAAGGACCAAAATAATTTACTGTGTTAATGGTTTTTTTCCCCAAGAAAGAAGCCTCTATTTAAATTTCACCCAAGGCGTCGTAGTATGGGATTGTGTCCGCATTGCTAAACTGAGGACACATGGTGATGGTGGTGGTGGTTGTAGAGTCCTCCCGTCCCATAGTCATTATACTTTCTAAGAATTTGTAAAAACTAAAAAAATGAATAGATTCTACCTAAATACAACTGAAAGTTCTTGAGATTAGTGGTCAACAGAGGCATAGAGGCAAATACAGAAAAGATCACCACGATATTAGAGATGAAGTCGCCAGCAATGACCAAAGACGTACAAAGGCTCATAGGAAGTGTGGCGGTGTTAAACAGGTTCATCTCGCGGGTAACGGACAAATGCTTACCTTTCTTCAAGGTTTTGAGGAAAGAAGTCAAATGGACGCCCGAGTGCAAAAAATGCATCCAAGAACTAGAGGCGTATCTGGCATCACCCCAACTACGTTCCAGAACTGTGTAAAAAGAGCCCATGTACCTCTCTCTAGCAGTGTCACCCACAACAGTGAGCGTTTAAGAGGAGGAAGGTCAGCAGAAACCCAAATACTATGTGAGCCGAGCACTTAAAAGGAGCGTAGGGCAAGTACCCAGCACTGGAAAATTTCGCTAGCCTTAGCCTTAGTCACTACAGCTCGAAGACTATGCCCCGACTTACAATGACAGACCATGACAGTACTGACCGAACAACAGATATGGCAGATCCTGCAAAAGCCAAAGCTCTCAAGGAGACTGGCGAAATGGGGAATAGAACTCAACGAGTTCGACATCCAATACAGGCCACGAACAGCGATGAAAGCCCATATTGTTGTCGAATTCATAATGGAGTTAGACCCAACTAAAGGAAGAACAAAGGGAACAAGAGGCAGCCACACAGGGAACCAATGCGCTTGATTTGTGGATACTTAATGTCAACGGGTCAACAACACTGGAAACAAGTGGAGCAGGGATAGTAATGGTATCCCCCAAAAAGGGGACATTTATGAATGAGCTCTAAGAATTTGTTTAAAAACAACAAACAACGAAGCAGAGTACAAGGCGCCTATCTCAGGACTCGCCCTGGGTAGTCAGGCTGAACACCCCGAGATAAGAAGTGACTCCCGTTTGGTGGTCGAGCAAGTAGAAGGATCACTTGAAGCAAGGAAAGACATCATAAAAACCTATCAGAAAGTGGTAAAGCGACTGACAAAAGGCTTCAGAACATTTAAAATTCAATAGATTCCCAGGGAGCAGAACGAAAGGGTGGACACCCTTGCCTGGCTTGCGACAACACCCAAAGAGGATCTTCAGGGACAATTGATGTTGGAGTACCTGGCATCACCCACAACGGAGCACACAGAGCTTCTCGTAGCACTAGTAGAAGGAAACATACCGTGGGCTAAAACCATCGTCAAATACTTGCAAACTGGCAAAGCGCCAGACGACTTGCTTGAAGCGAGATGCCTTAGACACAAAGTAGGGAGCTACATATTGATGGATCGGATGCTCTACAAAAAAGGATTCTCGCAACCCCTGCTCAGGTGCGTATTTGAACAAGCAGCTGAATACATAATGAGAGAAGTGCACGAGGGCATCAGTGGCCACCTCTCGGGTGGGTGGGTGCTAGCTTATAAGATATTGTGGACAACGTACTACTGACCCACGATGGCAAAAGATGTTAATGCCTTCATCAAGAGATGCGACAAACGTCAAGATGTTATTGCCTTCGTCAAGTGATTCGAAGCAATGCCCTACCAACCTACAACCAACCTCACACCGATGGTCGGTCCATGGCCATTTTCGCCCAATGCGGTATAGACATAGTGGGACCCTTACCACAAGGTTTCCGCCAGAACAACCAAGTGGATTAGAAGATAACAGAGAAGAATGTCAGGTATTTCGTTAGGAAATCCCTACTATGCAGGTTTAGGATTCCTCACGCAGTGGTCACAGATAATGGGAACCAGTTCAACAATGACCAATTCTGAGATTTCTGTGGGCAACTCGGGATTGGCAACAATTACTCGACACCCGGGCATCTGCATGCTAATGGACAAGTAGAGGTCACTAAGCAGACGATACTCAAGATGGTGAAGAATAGACTTGAAAAAGCAAAATCCCTTTGGGTTGAGGAGTTGCCGAGCATCCTGTTGGGCATACTGTACAACAGCCCAAACCCCGACAGGAAAACCCCATTCCAACTGACGTATGGAAGCGAGGCCATGATCCCAGCAGAGATAGGGTTGCCAAGACACTAGGTAGACAACTTCAGCCAGGGCACGAACAACTGAGCCTTGAGAGCAAACTTGGACTTAGTGGAGGAAAGCAGGGACTCGTTGGCTGTCAGATCGGCAATATACCAGCAACGTGTGAAAAGATATTACGACAACAAGGTAAAAAAATAGGGACTTCGCAGTGGGAGATTCGATGCTCCGAAAGGTAACACTTGCCACGAAGGACCCAAAAGAAGGGAAGCTATGCCTAACTGGGAGGGACCCTATCAAGTCACTTCAAGAGTGAAAGCAGGAGCATACTGCTTGGAGACCACGGGAAAAACAACTCCAACACACTCGGAACGCTGACCATCTTCGCAAGTACTATCAGTAGAAAATGTAATTTTACGTTCTAGCACAATTATTCCCCCTTCTTCTCTAATAAAATTTAGTATCTCTACATATTTCCACATTTTTTGTTGCTTAAATATCGATAGAGATTCCACGAAGACTCGGATTGCAAGACGATCTGAGCACTCCTCGAAGATTCAAATTGCAAGATGATCCGAGCACCCCATGAAGACTGGGATTGCAAGACAATCTGAGCACTCTTCGAAGACTTGGATTGCAAGACGATCCGAACACTCCACGAAGACTCAAATTGCATGACGATCTGAGTGCTCCACGAAGATTCGGATTGTAAGAAGATCTGAGCACTCCACGAAGACTTGGATTGCAAGACGATCAGAGAACTCCGCAAAGACCTGGATCGAAAAATGCTCCAAGCACTTGACGAACATTCAGATTACATAACGATCCGAGATCTCTACAAACACAAATCCACAACATATCAATGATAAGCAAGTTTGGAAACACGAACTTCCTTACTAGAGGGAGAGGGACAATAGGATAGCAACAACGAATAAATAGTAAACAGCAAAATGTAAGAGTTCATAACCAAAAGTTTGTCCAAAACAAATGATGATTGACTAACAAAATCAAGAGTCATAATATCCAAAAAGAAGAAATAAAGAAGGCGATCAACTCTGGGCATCGTCACCAGTGTCTTGATCAGCGCTTCCATCGGTAGAGGACTTGGTGTCGTCTTTAGGGAGGAAAGAGGACAGGTCCAAGTTGGGGAATTGATCGGCCATGCGAGACTTTATTTTGTTGAAACCACAATCGTAGTAAGAGGTGGTCACATAGACGAACTCACCACATAATTTGTAGTGACTTATGGAACTCGCCTC
>BRYE01000011.1:11365926-11373426 GCA_030159115.1 Actinidia arguta var. hypoleuca | reverse complement strand
GAAGTTAGACAATCCCCTAAGTCGCCAATGGAAGACCCATCCATTGCTGAAGTCGCCCCTCTAGGTGACGTCCATCCTTCTGTGTCGAAAGAACACAACACCATGACTTCTGAGGAGCTCGTCCTGTTAAGGGAGACCTATTCTTTCCCTCAGGGCGTACAACTCAGACTCCCTGAGGAGGGCGAGACCATTCTTTCTGCTCGCCCTGGCGAGGTAGCTTTCTACGAGGCCGCCTTTCCTGCGGGCCTCCGTTTTCCTATTCCCTTAATAATTAGGTCAATTTTGTTTTTTTATAAAATTTGTCCTGCTCAGCTCGTCCCCAACGCGTGGCGCAGTATCATCGGCGCCGTGTCGTTGTGGCGAGTTCACAAGTATGTGATGACTCTATCCGAGTTTAGGAACATTTTTTCCCTTACTAATAATCCTAAGGCGGACCAAGGGTGGTTTTACTTCAAGGCGAGGTACAAGAGAACTATCCTCGGAGGGTACCCAGCAACGTGAAGGGGTGGAAAAGAAGATTTTTCTTTGCCTCCGGGGATAGTTGGGAGCTTTTTGATGAAGAATCTCGAGAGGGAGTACCACGAATTCTGAGGTCATGGAGAATTCTAGGTCGGTTTTTATTTTGCAAATGTTGGTTTATTGATTAACAAGGTTGGTATTAACATGGGTCTTTTTTCAGATAAATGCTGCAACGAGCTGCCCACGTTGCTGTCGTTCGAGCAGGAATTCTATGACCAAATTTCACGGTCGGTGGCGGAACATGGGCGCTACACGGTCCCCATGATTCTCAAAACCAAGGCCTTTCGTCTGGTTTTCAGCTCGCCCGGTCCTACGGAATCAGGAGAAGAGGGCGGTCATCCGCGACCGTCATCGACGTCGGGTGAAGCGAGTGAGTCCCGCTCTTCTCGTGGTGAACTCCTTCAAGACGGCCAACCCCGAGAGGACTCAATAGAATATCTAGGGACTGTTAGGAAGAAACTGAGGAGGGTTGCTCCTCATATTCCCGACCTGACCTTATTAAGATGGTCGGGGGGAAAAATTCAAGACCCTGTCTTAGAATTTTGCTCAGCGTTGGGATCGAGCTCGGTCTCGACATCAGAATCCTAGTCGGATTCCGAGCTATCCCCCGAGCTTAGATCGGATGGTATAACCCCTTACTACCTTTGTTGATTATTTTTTACGTCTGATATATATATATATTTTTTTGCAGCAATGTCGAAGAGGATCAGCCTCAAGAAGCTCGGCGAGTGGAGAGATCCTAAGGTGAGAGTTCATCCAAAAAATCTGCTCCTCCTCCTGCAAAGGGGGTGGTTATTGGCGAGAAGCGCCCGGTGGATGAACCTCCCACCTCGCCGAGCAAGAAGGCGAAGTCCGGGGATGATTCCAAAGGCAAAGGGCAAGCCCCCATCCCTGAATCAAAAAAGAAGTCTGGTCCAGCACGCCATCCAGTGGCCCCTTCTTCTGGACCTGGGGAGGGAAGCTCGCCCTCGTTGGGTACAGCTCTTGGTCCGAGGGCCTCCATTTTGGGGAGCCCTTCGGTGACCGAGAAGATCCTTCGAGGGGTAATCCCTCCTATGGATCAAGAGAAGGTGGGGCAGCTTTCTCTGGACCAGACTACCTCGAAATTTTTTCAAGCTCTCGGCCAGGTATTATTTTGATACTAACTTTTATTTGTTTTATCCTTGTTAAATATGATCGTTTTGATCTGATTAGATTTGTTTGTAACAGGCGCTTGTGTTCGGATCTTCTCTGGCAGTGAAGAGCAGGGAGACAGTTGAGGAGGCAAGCCTTCAACAGGGGCGAGCTGCCTCTTTGGATACTGAAGTTTCTCGCCTTCAGAAGTTGTCCGCCGATCTGGAGCAGCAACTGGCCGAGGCGCGAGCTCGGGAACAGCAGGTCGGCGACGAGTTCGCCAAACTTAAGGCTGAAAGGGACACCTTCTCCGATAGTTTGGCAAAGACAGGGCTACTGGTTGAAGATTTGAGGGGGAGAGTGGAGCGTGCTGGAAAGCTGGCCGTTGAAGAGTTCAAATCCTCGTTAGATTTCTCCGAGGCTGTTGAAAGTGCCTCCTCGAAGTACTTTGGCGAAGGGTTTGATTTCTGTAAACGACAGCTCTGCCACCACCATCCCGACCTGGCCATAGACTTGGAGGAGATGTGTCTCGACCTCGACCTGCTTGACGAGGAGGATGAGGAAGGGGAAGGGGGCGAGGGGGAAACAGTTGAAAAAGGAGATGCGAATCCTCTGGGTGACGCAGATCTTCAAGGCGATGACAACCCTCCCCCTTTACCATAAATGTAAAATGTACACTTGGATTATATTTGAATATATAAATGTCAATGATTTCCTCCTTTCAAAATTGCAATGAATATTACCTCTTTTTTTTTTAAGTATTGGCGATCTGATATTGGAGTATTATTTTTCAATGATACGGAGACTTTAAATTGGCAAGCAAGATGCCTCCGTCATCTTTTGATGAACTGACGATCTTGATTAGGTGACCAAGATGCCTCCGTCATCTTTCGATGAACTGGCGATCTTGATTAGGCGACCTCCATCTTGCACTTATGAAATAAACTAGAGAAGTTTTATTACTCGGAATAAAATCTAGGAGTTACAAGTATTTCGCCTAGGGGAGTTGTTATTGAAAATATTTCTTCAAATGCTCAGCGTTCCAAGGATGGGAGAGTGCTTTTCCGTTCATGTCTTCCAGCCAATAGGTTCCTAGTCTAGTTACCTTGACGACCTTGTATGGGCCTTCCCATGTTGGTCATAATTTTTCAGCATTTGGCTCTTTGGTTGATAGGGTAACTTTCCGCAGAACTAGGTCGCCAAGCAAGAATGATCTGTTTTTGACTCTCTGGTTGAAATATTTGGCGACCTGATGCTTATAAGCTGCTTGGCGTATGCCCGCTTGCTCCCGTTTGTCATCAAGGAGGTCAAGGTTGAGTCTCAGCTCGCCTTCATTGCTATCCTTGTCAAAGTTTGAAGTTCTGAAACTCAGCATTCTGATTTCGACAGGTATCATTGATTCAGTTCTATAAACCATGGAATAAGGCGTTTCACCAGTAGGAATCCTGCTAGTCGTGTGATATGACCATAATATGCTCGGAAAGTCTTCCACCCACTCTCCTTTGGATTTTTCCAATCTTGTTTTTAAATTTCTTAGGATGGTTCTGTTGGTGACCTCTACTTGGCCATTGGCTTGAGGGTGACCAGGCGAGGAGAAATGATGTGATATGGCGAGGTCCGAGCAGAATTTCCTGAATCCATCATTGTCGAATTGTCGGGCATTATCTGAGATGAGAATTTTGGGAATTCCAAACCGGCATATGATACCCTTCCACACAAAATTCTTCGTATTTTTTTCGGTGATTCTTGCTAACGGTTCTGCTTCTACCCACTTTGTGAAGTAATCAATAGCTACGATTAAGAACTTCCTCTGTAATGGAGCTTGAGGCAAAGGCCCTAGTATGTCGATCTCCCATTGGGTGAATGGCCACAGGCTGGTAATTGGCATCATCTCAGTATGGGGAAGGTGGTTGGATGGAGCGAACCTCTGGCATTTGTCACACTCCCTGGTGTACTTTGCTGCATCCTGTCCCATCTGGGGCCAGAAGTAGCCTTGGCGAATCACTTTTCGTACCAGCAAACTCGCCCCTGAATGATTTCCGCAGATGCCTTCGTGGATTTCTCTCATCATATAATTGGCTTCGTCAGGTCGGAGACATCTTAGGAGGGGACCAGAGAAGGATCGTTTATATAAAATTCCATTAAGCAGGCAGAATCTTGCAGATCTATGGCGAATTCGGCGAGCTTGGAGTTTATCTGCCGGTAGTGTACCACTCTGAAGGTAGGCGACGATCTCATCCATCTAGGTTTGGTTCATTTCTGTCGTACAGATGGATTTGGCGACCTCAATGCTTAGTTTGGACAAGAATTCCAAAGGTATACTTCTGTCTGATATAAAATCAAAAGTTGAAGTGAGATTGGCTAGGGCATCTGCTTTTCTGTTTTCTTCTCTAGAGATTTGTTGAATGGTGAACTTTTTGATCTTCTGAGTTAAGCATTTGATTTCATCCAAATAAGCTGCCATCCGTACGTCCCTGGCGAGGTAATCTCCCTGAACTTGGTTGGCCACTAATTGAGAATCATTGTAGGCTTCAATTGACTGGACTCCCAATCTTGTGGCGACCCGTAATCCGGCGAGGAGTACTTCGTACTCAGCTTCATTGTTGGTGACTTTAAACCCAATCCGTATAGCGTATTCCATCTGTTCACCTGCTGGAGTTTGGAGAACAAGCCCTGCACCGCATCCGTGTTGATTGGAAGACCCATCTACAAACAATTTTCATTTGTCAAGCGTTTCTCCCGAGCTGTCGAGACTGTTCTCCGAGCTTCCGAGGTCATTTTTTAAGTTGCGAATCTCTGCCTCCGAGAATTCTGGATCGGGCTCGTGAGTAGATTCAGCCACGAAGTCGGCTAAAGCTTGGGCTTTTATTGCCGTCCTCGGTTTGTAGTTAATATGGAATTCGCTTAACTCAATGGACCATTTCAGGAGTCTCCCGAGGTATCTGGTCGTTGAAGAACTTGTTTCAACGGTTGATCAGTTAGCACGGCGATAGGATGGGCTTGAAAATAATGGCAAAGTTTTCTGGCGGCGATCAGGAGGGCGTATGCGAGCTTTTCAATCATTATGTATCTGTTCTCAGCACCCATCAGGACCTTACTAACATAGTATACCGGTTTTTGGACATGGTCCTCTTCTCGGATGAGCACGACACTTACTGCTGTGGGCGAAACGGCGAGGTATATGAACATTCTTCCCCGGTGGTCAGAACCACAAGCAGAGGAGGTGACCCTAAATACTTTTTGAGCTGTTGAAAAGCTTTCTCTGATTCTTCTGTCCACTGGAAATTTTGATTTTTTCTTAAGATTTTGAAGAACGGTAAACATCTGTCCGCTGATTTGAAAACAAATCGGTTGAGGGCGGCAACCCACCCAGTTAACTGCTGGACTTCACGGATATTTCTGGGCGAGCTCATCCCGAGTAGAGCTTGAATTTGGTCCGGATTAGCTTCAATTCCACGTTTGGTTACCAAGAACCCTAAGAATTTTTCGGATGATACGCCAAAAATGCATTGGGAAGGATTTAACATCATCTTGTGTTTCCTCAGAATGTTGAAAGCTTCTTCAAGATGGGCGACGTGCTTTGCTGCTTCGAGGCTTTTCACGAGCATGTCGTCTATATAAACCTCCATGGTCTTTCCAATCAGCTCTTTGAACATCTTGTTCACCAATCTTTGATAAGTAGCCCCAGCGTTTTTGAGACCAAATGGCATGACCTTATAGCAATATAATCCTCGTTCCGTGATAAATGAAGTTTTTTCTACATCGGGGGGAAATATCTTGATCTGGTGATATCTTGAGAAGGCATCCATGAAGCTAAGAAGCTCGTGCTTAGATGTGGCGTCGACTATTAAATCAATTTTTGACAATGAAAAACTGTCTTTTGGGCATGCTTTGTTGAGATCAGTATAGTCCATGCATACTCTCCAATTCCCTCCCTTTTTTGGGGCGACAACGACATTAGCTAATCATTCCGGATAGTGGGCTTCCTTGATAACTTTTGCTCTGATGAGTTTGGCGACCTCCTCGTCATTAACTCGAAGCCGCTCGGGGGTGAATTTTCTTCTCTTCTGGCGAACTGGAGGATTAGCCGGATTGATCTATAATTTATGCATGGCGACCTGGGGATCTATCCCCGGGACGTCGCCTTGGGACCAGGAAAAAACATCGAAGTTTCTTTTTAAGAATTCCACTAAAGCACTGCGCAGTTGTTTGGTAAGTTCTGTTCCGATCATAACGTGGCGATCAGGATATTCCGGATGTATGGAAATCGGGATAGTTTCTTCAAGGGGTTTAGTGTTTTCGGTTTCTCAGGGATCCATCAAGACAACCTGTTCCACCTCGTCCCTCAGAGGTTCCATCTCGCCATCGTAGATCGGTAATTGCTATTGGGTATTCTGTACTGGGGGGGTCTCAATTTTCATAGCTGAAATGAAACATTGTCTGGCCACTTTCTGGTCGCCCCGCACTTCACCCACTCCTACCGAAGTGGAGAACTTCATTTTCAGGTGGTAGGTTGAGGTGATCGCCCTAATTTCGCCTAGAGTTGGGCGACCTAAAATGGCATTGTAGGGGGAAGGGCAATCAACCACGATGAAGTCCTGCCAAACGGTAGTTTGGCGAGGTTCTGTCCCCAAAGTAACCAACAATTTAACCCATCCCAGTGGATGAGTCAGATTTTCTCCAAATCCTACCAAAGGTGTTAGGAAGGGCTGCAATTTGTCGAGCCCTATTTTCATTTTTTCGAATGCGGAGATGAACAGAATGTCAGCCGAACTACCATTATAGACCAAAATTCTTTGGACGGTAAAATTGGCGATGATGGCGGAAATGACTAGGGCATCGTCATGAGGCTGGTGCAAGCCTTTCAGGTCATCATTGTTGAAGACAATTGGTGGGTGGACATTGGCCATGGGTGAGGAGAGATTGTAAACTTCTTCGGATAGCCTGTCTGCATTTCTAGCGTGCCTCTTTCTGGATGAATTCGAACTCCCTCCGGATCCAAACCCGCCGTGTATTACCTGAATGTCTCCAGCTGTAGGTCGATTGTCGCCATATCTTCTTTTCGGTGAATTGGGGGAAGGGCGATCTCCAACGTACTTTCTCAGATACCCTCTTTTGATGAGGTCGGCTATTTGCTCCTTCAGATGAAAGCATTCTTCGGTGTTATGGCCATGGTCTCGGTGAAACTCGCAGTATTTGTTTTTATTTCTCTTCCGGGGATTAGTCTTGATTTTCGAGGGCCACTTGACGAACTCTTCATGCTTGATTTCTGTGAGGACTTGGGCAATAGGAGCATTAAGCGGAGGTAACACCAGCTCCGTGCGGCGAGGTGGAGTACGAGGTCGCCTGTCTCTGGTCCGCCTCGAGTCCCGATTAGGCTTCTTGCTCCTCCGTTCATCGTCCCTATAATCAGATCGCCTTGTTTCAGGCTTTTTCCTCTTATGGTCCTCCTTTCCTCTTCGCCTTCTTTTGGCTTCGGCCAATTCCTCCGCGGCGATGTACTTATCGGCTTTACTTTGAAGGACGGACAATGTCTCCGGAACGTTCTTGGACAGAGAATCGAATAAGGGACCTGGGCGAAGCCCCTCCATCATTGCCATGACAACCACTTTGTCACTGGGATCTTCAACTTCTAATATGGCCTGATTAAATCGTTTCACATAATCTTTCAAGTTCTCTGTTTTCTTCTGGTGGATGGTGAAAAGATGGGATGCATTCTTCTACCTTACCCTGTAGCTTATGAAATTAGCGACGAAAAGTCTGCTCAGTTCATCAAATAAATCTATGGTTCCGGGAGTTAACTTTCGGAACCACGACCTCGCTGACCCCTTCAATGTAGCAGAAAAAGCTTTACACATGACTTCGTCC
>BRYE01000011.1:11350926-11353426 GCA_030159115.1 Actinidia arguta var. hypoleuca | reverse complement strand
GTAATTAAACCTGCACAGTTTTATATATAGTGACTGGTCACCCTTTGGATCAAACAACCACTACTAGGTCAACTATATTTCTACTCTGCTCTGTAATTTCTGCTCGGGGTAAAAACATTACAAATACAAAAAGGGTGTTTGTTATAGTTTATTTTATTGCAGTTTTTGCTTCTTTTTTTTGTTCTATATAAAAAGTTGTGCCAAAATATTCGTTATAATTCCTTCAGCTTGTAGGTTAAAAATAATTTTAAAAAATTGCAACTCTTTGACTTGATGAATCTCTGTCATTGATGTGTGGTAGAGATTGATAAAACTTTGTTGTGAATGATTGCCTTGAAATCAACAGCTTGGGCACTGAAGTTGTTTAGGACTTTAGAGGCTTTAAAATTCGTGGAGCTTCCTCATGCTTTGAAGCTTTAATCTAAAGAGTTCTCTCTTTTTGCTTTCTTGACGTAGAATTGTGATGAAAACTACCCTATTTACAAGTGCTTATGATGCAGAGTTATGAAAAGAGTTTAAAGATAATAATCTCTTATTTATTTATTGAAAACATGAAAAGATTTTACAAGTAAAGTAAGTATTGTTGTGGTAAAAATCTGGGACGAGCAACCAATAGTCATAATTGCTCATTTCTCCTCGGATCAGGACCTCGGTAATAACTCAGGCGACCTGCGCAGAATATGAACAAACGTGATCGGTCGGGGTGAGGCCGCTCAAAACTCCTCCAGCGTGGAGATCAGACTAAGGCGAATATGAATAGAACAAAATATCATAACAGAACTTTATGAAATTATATAACGGTTGAATGTTCTCTCTTGATCGTACCTTTTCGTAATGGGAGAGCATCCTTTATATAGGTGGAGGCTGGAGATCCATGTGAGGATAATCAGGAGAGATTTTCGGGGCGATCATTTTTGAGAAGTATATCCCTGAGATACAAGAGAAATAATAGGAGAATGTCATATGGAAAACAGTCCGCAATCATAAGAGCCATGATGGATACTGTTTTCCTGTAGAGGCGGAATCCTAACGGAGATGGGTTCTGACCAAGCGGAGGCAGATGAAGGACTCTAGTTTAGGAGAAGGTCTTGTGGAGATAGTCCTCTTAGAGTTGGTATCTGATCTGGCGATGTGAATGACTTCGCCCCATGGTGAGCTGGAGATGAGTCCGTTCATGCATGCCGGGCGAAGCAATCGATTGGCGATCAAAAGGAGGGGCGACCATAAATATCATTGGTAATGCCGACATGCTCGGCTTACTATAAATAAGTGATTACTTTACCCACATCAGTAGCCCCCTACTCGAGATGTCGAGATGAGACGAGGGATTTACGAGTAATTGGCGAGATAACTGCCTATTGATACGGCAACCGCTTAATGATAAAGTGTCGCCAAAAATGAGCACATGGATGAGGGCATTAAATGTCGAAGTGATGTGGTGGATAGAATAACGACGCATTAAGGATGCTTTTGGCGGGTATGGTGAAGCGTAAAGTTCCCTTTGGCAGGAATGACGGTTACGAATCTGGGAGCCAAAGCGTCGTGTGATCTGGGACTTGGAGCATTTGAATCTTAGCCCTTGATATGTCCTATATAGAGAGGGTCTGTCCATTCATTTGTACTTTTTCGTTTGCACTATCAAACTGCTGCTCTCGTTTTAATTTTTTTCTTGCCCTTATTCATGGTCGCCTCCTCGCCTTTAGCTCAGTAAGTATCCTAACCCACCTTAGCTTTTACTCACTTTGTAGTTTATGTCCCATAGGCCCGAGGCAGGTCATTCAAAAAAACTTAGAGGATTCTCTGCCTTCTTGGGTGTCTGATCACTTGGGAGAAGGATCGTCATATATGATAGACGAAGTGATCCCATCTCCTGAATCACCTATGGAGGATCCCTCAATCCCCGAGGTCAACCCTCTAGTCGCCATTCATCCCTTAATGGAGAAAGAAACCAATATTATGAGCCTAGAGGAATAGATCCTACTTAGGGAGTCCTACTCTTTCCCTCCAGGTGTGCAAATCAGGATCCCCGTGGAGAAAGAGACCATAACTTTAATTTTCCCGGGCGAAGTGGCCTTTTACGAGGTCTCCTTTCATGTAGGCCTCTGATTCCCCATTCATCCTACGATTAGGTTGATTTTATAATTTTACAATATTTGTCCTGTCCATCTCATCTGCAATGCATGGCGAAGTATCGTCTGCGCGATGGCGCTGTGGCGAGTATATAACATGATATGTCCCTTTCTGAGTTTAGGAACTTGTTTAGTCTAAACACTAATCCTAAACCAGACCAAGGCTGGTTATACTTTAAGGCGAGGTACAAAAAGACTCTCCTCAGAGGATACCCCAACAATGTCAAGGGGTGGAAAAGTAAATTCTTTTTTATCTTGGGAAGTTATGGAAACTTCCAGAAGGTTCATCTCGGGAAGGTGGTATCCCAAGGGTCCTGACGACGTGGGGCATTTCAAGTCGGTCTCAGTTCCGGTGCTCTTAAAGTCAAAAT
>BRYE01000011.1:11318426-11323426 GCA_030159115.1 Actinidia arguta var. hypoleuca | reverse complement strand
ATTCTTCGTCTCGATTTCTAAAAGTAATAATTCACGGAAAATGTTTTGTGAAGAATTTCGTCGGCGTACGCGTGTGAGCATGAGTTTTGTTGGGAAAGATTGATGATGGCAACATCCAAAGTCAGACATTGCAGCCAACATCATGAAGATATCTGCAGAAAAAATGGCGAAGATCTTGGCTTTTCTTTCTTATTCTGCCTTTTCTTTTCCTTTCTGGACCAATGTCCTAGTCGTGTGTAGGTGTGTACTTATAGATTGTGTAAATGTGTTATAGTGGGTGAGACAGTAGAAGAACAGAGTAATAACAAATGTGGAGGCCATGGGTGGCTGCCATTGGGATTTTGGGTTGTTAAGGCAGCCATGGGGAGAGGTAGTAAAGAGAAGAGAGAGAGAGAGGGTTAAGGAAAAGATAAAAGAGAGAAGAAAAGAAAATGGATTTTGTTGTGGTAGAAATTTGAGAGCAAGCGATCAGCTAATAGTCAGAATTGCTCTTAAACTCGGAATTTAACCTCAGCTATGACCTGCGCAAGGGAACAAACGTTACTGTTCGGCGCAAGGCCACTACCAACCTCTCTGGCGTAGAGATCAAATCAAGGCGAGGTAGCTAGACAGAGAAGTATCAGAGTTCTCAAAGTGAGTATGCAAGTGTTTCGTACATTTTCTAGTGAAGGGGAGCGGCCTTTTATAGATGAAGGATGGAGAGCCGTGTGAGAAGATCACAGGGTAATCCTCTGGCGGCTAAGCTAAGTATAGAAGGAGATTCCGAGGATATCGGAGATAAAGGAGGAAGCCATATGTAGATAGTACTGTGAATTTAGGAGTCCAGGAGGAGGTGGAGTCTCACGTTGATCTTATCATCGGGGAGGAAGGCGAGATAATTGACCTCGCCCATAGGCGAGGTAGAATCGTAGAGGAGGTTAGACCTTTTTGGGGATTCTTAGACGAATTCGATACAAATCATGATAGGTGGTGGCGACATAATCCTCTTGGGCAACATGCCCACCTCAAGTTATCAGCAAGTGAAGAATTTTCCCCTCATCAGTTGCCCCTACTCGATGTGCTAATGTGACACACTTGGCATCATTGAGTAATGAGCTATAGAATGTAAAGGGATGATGTAAGCAAGTAATGATGGTGTGCCCTAGCTGGGTGACACGTGGTGACTCATTGAAGGCAGAGTGCCTCTTTGTCTCCATGCAGTGGTTATAACTTCAGACGGTGATTACAATCTCGAAATTCGGAAGGTCATGCAATCTTGGCCGTTGAAGTAAACAGATCTCAGCCCTTGGTGATACCTATAAATAGGGAGCTCCACCACACAATGTGTTCTTCTATTTCTAGTGATAACAAAGTGTTGCCTCTGCTCCGACGTGAACCTCGTCGTAAATTTCACCCTTGTCAGCTCGTCATCTCACCTTCCCTCAAGTCATTTAGTAAGTATCAATTGTCTACCTTTAACTTTTAGCCTTCTGTTTAAGTTCGGTAGGGTCGACGTAGGAGACTTAGAGAATTCTCTACCGTCTTGGATTTCTGAACACTTGGGAGAAAAATCCTTCATGACAGACAAGGTTAACCTATTTCCTTCCTCCCCTCCGGAAGAATCTCCTAACCACGGGGAAGATCTCGCGATAGACAACTGACCTCCATCTGAGAGGGAGGTAAATATCATGACTTAGGGCGATCTGGATCGACTAAGAGAGTCATGTTCTTTCCCATCCAGGATCTAGGCCAGGCTCCTCGAGGACGATGAGACCATAGTGTCTACTCACTGGGCGAGGAGCCTTCGATGAGGCTGCTTTCCATGTCGGCCTTCGTCTTCCTATCCACCCCAATATTAGGAGAATATTGCACTTCTACAATATTTGCCCCGTCCAACTTTCCCCCAACGCATGGCAAAGTGTCGTCTGTGCAGTGGTGGTGTGGCAATACTACAAGTTCGCCTTATCTCTCAACGATTTTAGGTGCCTATTTAGCTTGTTCAAAAATCTGAAGCCAGACTCGGGTGGCTTTACTTCAAGGCGAGGCCAGGCAAGACTATATTCTGGAGGTACCCCAGCACCGTCAAGGGGTGGAAGAGAAAGTTCTTCTTCATCTTGGGAGACGACTAGGAATTCTCCCTAGGGATATCTCGGGATGAAGGAGTTTCGGGGGTCTTGAGGTCATGGAATGCCCCAGGTCAGTCTTCATTTCACAGTTACAGTTTGCCTTTTAATTATTAAAGTATAGCACCTCGTCCCTAATCAACAAATGCTCTTCACTCTCAAGTAATGCTAAAACAAATTGCCTATCTTGATTGATCTTGAAGATCGAAAGTTCAGAAAGGTCTTCAAGAAACTAGGGTCAAGAGGATTCTTCCCTGTTAAGGTAGCCCTCGGCTCCAGGACATTCCCAAAGTGCTTTGCCCTTAGTCATAAAAGGATGGCGTCCAGTGGCAGAGACAATGCTAAGGATAAACCTGCATAGAGTGCAGCTCATGTTGCAGGCGACAAGGGTGAGTCTCATTATTCTCGAGATGAATATCTCCGAGAAGATCACTCCCAAGATGACTCGGTGGAGTACCTAGGAACCATTAGGAAGAAGATGAAGAGGGTTTTACCTCATCTTTCTAACCTAATTAAGTTCACACTTTTGTAGGTGGTGGTGCTCGCATCTTCCCTCGTCGGGCGTGGTAGGGAGCTGAGGGATGGGATTATGACTCAGCAGGTCCGAGATGAATTGGTTAGGATCGAGATTGTCCGAGCTCAACGACATGCATAGAGCTAGAAAAACAAGTGGTTGAGCTCGGAGTCCAAGAGCAACAAACCGCTGATGAGCTCCAAAGATGAAGGAGGACCGAGATACCACCATGGCAAAGCTCGAGAAGGAAATTGTCGAGCTGAAGGCAAAAAAGGTCCTCACCAAGAAGTCAGCCATTGAGGAGTACAAATCCTCAGATGACTTCCAAGAGGAGATGGTACAAGTCGCCTCGAAATACTTTGGCAAGGGCTTTAACTTGTGCAAAAAGCAGATTGCGCACCTCCATCCTGAGCTTGACATCCAGGACATGGAGATCGATGATGAGATGGCCCGAGAGGAAGATAAATGAGAAGAGGAGGAGGAGGAAGAGGGGAACAAGGAAAAGGGCGATTAGGACACCATCCCCCTCTCTCCTTAAACACTTGTGTGTGTGTGTGTGTGTGTATACATATATATATATATATATATATATATTTGCAATTGTAAGGGCGAGATGTAATCCTTCAATTTTCAATGAATGAAAAACATTTCTTCCTCCATGTTTCCTACTTGCAATCTTTATTCCATAGCATAGTATCTGCTTATATTGGCAATATCATGTCTAATGAGACTGATGAACTTAACAAACTGGTGATTGGCGAGGTAAATTTGGCGAACATAACTTGATCATTTGGAGAACAACACTGCTGGGCAAACATACTAGATTTAATTCACTTTAATCAGGTAAACATCAAACTTAAATTACGACGATGAAATCATCTTGGCAAGCTTAATGCCTTGGCAAAAATTTGAACCTCTCAAAAACTTTCATCCCTTGGCACATTGGTTTGACGATAAAAAGATGAGGCGACCTTACTTTTGATGACATCAATAAATTTCAATCTTATTGATTTAATCCGATTAAATGGCGACAATGGAGAGACTGGTGACTTTTCACTTTGGTAAAATTGGCAACGTAATTCAATAAGGCGATATTGACTCTTTTGGTGAAATAACAAACTTGAATTGGAGAATTTGTTATTTTATTATGATAACCTTAATCTCACAGAAAATGGCAAGCCATAATTACATGAATTTTTGGCAATTAAAATCATAATTACATGGAGAATTTGTCTAACTTAGAACTTTGGCGACATCATCTCGTAGCGTAGGTGATCTTTATCACATGGTAGCCGAAGGTACTATTGGTAGTATTTCTTCAAATGTTCAACATTTCAGGGATAAGGTAGTGCCCTCCCATTTATGTCTTCTAGCCAATAAGTTTTAGGACTGGACACTTTGATAACTTTGTAGGGACCTTCCTATCGAAGGCTGAGCTTTCCAGAATTAGGCTCTTTTGTAGATAGAGTGACTTTTCTCAAGACTAAGTCACCAAGCAAGAATGATATATGCTTAACCCTCTGGTTGTAGTACTTGGCGACTTGGTGCTTGTAGGCAGCTTGGCGTACCTCATCTCACTTCCTTTTTTCATCAAGAAGATCAAGGTTAAGCCTTAGCTCGGCTTTATTGTACTCTTTATCGAAATTTAAAATCCTTAAGCTCGACATTCCTATCTCAACTAATATAACTAACTTTGTTCCATAAATCATCGAGTACGGCATCTCGCCTGTAGGGATCCTGCTCATCATGTGGTAAGCCCAAAGTATACTTGGAAGGTCTTCTGCCCATTTACCCTTGGACTTCTCTAACCTTGCCTTTAGATTTCTCAAAATTGTTCTATTGGTGACTTCCACTTTACGGTTAGCTTGAGGATGACCGGGCAAGGAAAAATGGTTGGAGATGGCGAGATTTGAGCAGAATAATTTGAATCCATCATTATCAAATTGTCTTGCGTTGTCCGAGATGATAACCTTGGAAATTACAAATCGATAGACGATGTTCTTCCAAACAAAATTTTTGGTGTTCTTCTCAGTGATTTTGGTAAGAGGTTTTGCTTCTATCCATTTTGTGAAATAGTCTATGGCAATGATAAAAAATTTTCACTATAAGGGTCCTGAGGTAGGGGTCCGAGCACATCTATTCCCCATTAAGCGAATGGCCACAGACTGGTCATTAGCACCATCTCGGTATGGGGGAGATGACTAACTGGAGCAAACCTCTAACACTTATCACACTTCCTAGTGAATGAAATCGCATCTTGTTCCATTTTAAGTCAAAAATACCTTTGGCAAATAACCTTTCTAACTAGTGATCTAACCCTAGAGTGATTTTTGTAGATGCTTTCATGAATCTCCCTCAGTACATAATCTGCTTTCTCACGTCAA
>BRYE01000011.1:11290926-11308426 GCA_030159115.1 Actinidia arguta var. hypoleuca | reverse complement strand
AGAATCTTGAAGAATGGCAAGCACTTATCTGCTAACTTTGAGACAAATTTGTTGAGAGCGGTTACTCATCCAGTTAATTGATGTACCTCATGAATGTTCTTCGGCTAGCTCATCACGAGTAGGGCTTGAATCTAGTTTGAGTTTGCCTTAATCTCTCGTTTAGTCACCAAGAAACCAAAGAACTTTTCCGACGACACCCCAAATATGCACTTGGAGGGGTTAAGAATCATGCGATGTTTTTGAAGGATATCAAACGTTTCCTCCAAGTGGGCGACATGATGAAACACTGTCTTATGACTTTTGACCAGCATGTCGTCTATGTAGAATTCCATCATTTTCCCTATCATCTCCTTGAATATCTTGTTGACCAATTTCTGGTACGTCACCCCTGCATTCTTTAATCCAAAAAGCATGACCTGATAACAAAACAATCCTCTCTCCATGATAAAAGAAGTCTTATCTATGTCGAGAGGATTCATTTTGATCTGATGATACCCTGAAAAAACGTCCATGAAGCTTAGGAGTTCATGCTTGGAGGATACATCTACGATCAGATCGATCTTGGGCAAAAGAAAACTATCTTTAGGGCAGGCCTTGTGTAAGTCGATAAAGTCGACACAGACTCCCCACTTTTTCCCCTTTTGGGGGATGACGACAACATTGGCGAGCCAATCTGGGTAATGAAATTCTCTGATAATATTGGCTTTGATGAGCTTAGCTACTTCTTATTCTATGACCTTTAAGCATTCTGGTGTGAACTTTCTCCTCTTTTGACGAACTAGAGGATGATCAAGGTTGGTGAACAGCTTATGGAGGGCAGCCTGAGGATCAATACCTAGGACATCACCTTGTGACCAAGCAAAAACATTGTAGTTTTTCTTTAAAAACTCCATCAAAGTACTTCATAGGTCCCGATCATGACATGGCAATCTGGGTAATCGGGATGTACAGAAATAAGGGTCACTTCCTCTAAAGGCTTGGTGTTCTCCAACTCTCGAGGATCAACAAGAGTTATTTCTTCCACTTCGTTCCTCAATGCCTCTATCATGGCATCGTCTATCTATAGTTTCTATTTGGCGCTCAGTTTTGGAAGAGAGTCAGTCTTCATTGCCGTGATGAAACACTGTCTTACGACTTTTTAGTTGCCCCTCACCTCGCCTACCCCTGTTAAAGTGAAAAACTTCATCATTAGGTGATAGGTAGAAGTGATGGCCTTGATCTTTCCTAGCGTAGGGCATCCTAATATTGCATTGTAAGGCGAAGAGCAATCCACTACAATAAAATCCTGCCACACTGTAGTCTAGTGAGGTTCCCCCCTAAGGTCAAGGGCAATTTGATCCATCTGAGGGTGCTGATGGCGCTTCCTCCAAATCTAACTAAAGGGGTGTGAAATGGGTGGAGTCTATCTTGGTCTATCTTCATCTTGTCAAATATCAAGATGAATAGAATATCAGCAAAACTCTCTTTGTCAACTAGGATCCTTTAAACGTTGAAATTGGCAATAGAGGCCGAGATGACCAATGCATCATCATGGGAGAGATGCAAGCCTCTCAGGTCCTTATTGGTGAAGGCGATGGGCTGGTGAGCTCCTACCATAGGTGTGGAGAGGTTGTAACCTCTTCTTCAGCTTGCCCATTAGCCACCCTGAATGGTTTGAATCCTCCATGAATGGTTTGAATGTCACCTGTTGTCGGCCTGTTATCAATATATCCCCTATCAAGAGAGTCTGGATGCGAGAGATCAGCTATGTACTTTCTTAGATACCCTCTCTTGATTCGGTCGGCTATCTATTCCTTTAGCAAGAAGCAATCTTCGGTGTTATGTCCATGATCCCTGTGAAATTCACAATACTTGTTTTTATTCCTCCTAAGGGGGGTTGGTCTTGATTTTCCCTGACAACTTTAAAAATTCTTCATTTTTGATCTCCATGAGCATCTGGGCTATAGGATCATTAAGAGGAGGCAACATCAGGTCAGTTTAGCAAGGTGGGGTGCGAGGACATCGATCATTAATTCTCCTCCTAGCGTCTCATTTTGACCTTTTACTTTTTACCTCATCCTTATAATTTGCTCGCCGAGTATCAGGCTCCTTTATCTTGTGATCATCATTTCCTCTCCTCTTACGCTTGGCCTTAGCCAACTCTTCCGCCGCAATGTACTTGCTAGCCTTGCTCTTGAGTGTCAACAAGGTTTTAAGGACATTCTTGGAAAATAAGTCGAATAGTGAACCTAAGCGAAGACCCTCCATCATGGCCATAACCACCACCTTATCACTAGGGTCTTCCACTTCCAAGACAACCTAATTAAAACACTTGACATAGTCTTTTAAACTTTTCCCATCTTTGGTGGACTGTGAAAAGATGAGAGACGTTCTTTTTCCTGACCCTATAACTCATGAAATTGACAACAAAGAGTCTACTCAAGTTTCCAAACGAGTCTATGGTTCTGGGAATCAATTTTCTGAACCACGACCTTGTTGATCCCTTCAAAATAGCTAAAAAATCCTTGCACATCACCTCATTAGAGTACCCTTGGAGCGATATCAAATTTTTGTACGAGTCCAGGTGGTTTATGGGATCTATCTTTCTTTTGTATACTCCGAATTCGGATGACAATTTGAACTTGGAAGAGACTCTGACTCTCATTACCCTATCTTTGAATGGAGGTTCAGTCTGCCTTATCAAAGTATCTATAATGACCAGGGCATTTGCACCAGTATTGATGATGTCAATCTAGGCGTCCATGTCTTTAATTTTCTAGGTGATGGATTCATCGCGGTGTCTATGCGTTTGGTCGTCCCGGTGAGGTGACCTTCCTCTTCTCTTAGTTTCCTCGCTACCAATATCGTAAGTCCGTCTAAAGGACTTAGACTCCAACGTTGTGTGACTCCTTGCTCGCTTGGAGTGCAAACTCGGTGATTGGTGTCGCCGACTTCTGGTTGAATGTGCATGACTAGGGCTTTGGTGACTTTGAGCATTGTGATCATCTGATCGGTGAGAATGGCGAGATCAGTCAACTTCTTCATGAACAAGTACAATGGCGGGAGGTGGATTGTTTGTGGCGAGATGTTGTACTAGTCGGGCATTTATCTCATTCATGATTCTAATTTTCTCAGTGATTCCATGCATTTTATGGTGAATGCCCTCAAGATCTGGAGCTTGGATAATGTTTTCCATTGAATGCATTTTGTTATCTAAAGGGCTGCTGATACTCGGTCTAGACAATAAGCGGTTTCGCAGGTGCATAGGATATTGAGAACTGTCATTTTTACAGATTGTGCCTAACTATTGTGGTAGAAATTTGGGGGCGAGTAACTAATAGTCAGAATTGCTCCTAAGTTCGGTATTTAATCTTGACTGTGACTTGCATAAGGGAACAAATGTTACCGGCTGAGGCGAGGCCGTTACCAATCCCTCCGGTGTGGAGATCAGATCAAGGCGAGTTAGATAGATAGAGAAAGTATCAGAGCTCTCAAAGTAAGTATGCGAATGTTTCGTACCTTTTCTAGTGGAGGGGAGCGACTATTGATAGATGGAGGATGGAGAGCCGTACGAGAAGATCATGGTGTAATCCTCATGTGGCTAAGAATGGAAAGACATCCCAAGTATATCGGAGATAAAGGAAGAAATTGCCATATGGAGATAGTACCGCGAATGTAGGAGCTCGGGAAGAGGTGGAGTCTTACATTGATCTTATCCTCGGGGAGGTAGGCGAGATAATTGACCTCGCCCATAGGCGAGGTAGAATCGTAGAGGAGGTTAGACCTTTTTGGGGAGTCTTAGACGAATTCGGTACAAATCATGATAGGTGTTGGCGACATAATCCTCTTGGGCGACATGTCCACCTCGGACTATCAGAAGGTGGAGAATTTTTCCTTTATCAGATTTAATAGCTTAAGAAGTGAGAATTAGATAGGATTTGAAAGACCAATTTTTAGAGTGAGAACATGGGTTTCTCTGGTGAAAGAAGATGACACAAAAAAAAATTAGCTTAAATTATCTAGGGTGGTCACACCCATATGTGCTATGGTACACCCTAGTAACTTTAGCTTAAATACATACATTTGACCTTATAAATGACACTCTTGACATTTTTCGACGTGTAGATTTCATTTTTGAGGTTATTTTAAGGTAATTTTAATCATAAAATAGACTTTAATAAATGGACCTCTCTATGCTTGTAATTCAGATAACTGTTGCATCTTTTGGACTACATGTGAGTGGTTTTGTTTGTTATTTACTTTTATAAAATTGTCCCCATTTCCAAATATCATTTTAGAAATATGTATCAAATTTTATTATTTAAATAAGTCGTTAGTATTTGATGTAAAATCATTTAAAAAATGTTTATTTACTTACTAGTAAAAATGTTCAAGACTTGAAATACCGTTTGACATTTAAAATTATATTTATTTTATAAAAATAATTATTGAAGTATGGTTTGAAATATCAAAGATCTAAGTGCTACTTGAAAAGACTCCAGGCTCCAACTTGCGGTGACTCCAAGTAACGGGCCCCGAGAAAATATTCGGCGCTTGACATTATATGCAATTCTGATCGACAATACTATTTATTTGCGATCCGACATATTTGTTACTTATTGTGAAGATTGAGACGATATATGAACATTTGAACTTACGAGAATCGGTTTAGTTAATTAACTTTGGGTTTTACCAATTTTTATGACGTATCATAATAAACTCTATGTTTTTAGTATCAGTTATTTTATTTTTTAATTTTACAATTGTATTTCAATATGCACACATTATCATTCGTTGGCTTTAAGATCAACCAATCAATAACTATTTTTCAGGTGAGCAATTGAAAGGAAAGAACTCTGGAATCAGTGAGACCCATGTCGTGACCTCTTAGGATATCATTTATCATATTAAGTAGTGATGTGGAATAATTCGAACAAGTCCTGAATCATAAGATAATTCGAGTAAGGCACGTCGTCAAAATGTTCCAAACTCACCTTCCTGGTCGCCTCATATTATTAATAAACTGAGCTCCATTTCATTTACATATTCCCACCAGATCGCCATAAGGCGAGGTGATCTATATCGCCCGGAGCAGAGACGTCTCAAAGACTCGGTTCTCCAAAAGGACTCCATCGCCATTAGAGGTCTGTTAGTGCAAGACTCCTGTACCTGATTGGAGTCCTCCTCCATGAAGAGTTCCACTTTTACAAAAGAATTGTCTCCAATAGACTCCAACTCCACAACGACGCCTATAATTACGGATTGATCACCAGTTGACAGCCTCCTGATTAATCTCCAGATTTAATTGGGATATCCTCCCATGCTTATCCTTCCGAGGAATTCGCCATGATACACTGACACGGCTCAGTACTCCCGTCTATATAAAGGCCGCTCCCCCATAACCGAAAAAGGTACGCTCAACACAGGCATTACACACACTTATTGTCGTGCTCTCCATACTGCCTTAATTTATCTCCTGATCGCCTTGATCTGATTCATACGCCAGGGGGGGTTTGAGCAGTCTCACCCCGGCCGATTACTTTTGCTCGTTGCCGTGCAGGTCGCCCTAGCCTTAGCCGAGGTCCAGCGCCGAGATCGAGCAGCAATTCTGACTGCTAGTTGCTCTCCCAGATTTTTACCACAACAGTTTGGCGCCGTCTGTGGGAACGATAGTTCTCTTTACCCTATGCACCTGCGCAGCCAATTATTATCCAGACCAAGCACTAGCAGCCCTTTGGATAATAGAGCTCGTCCAATGGCCAACACTAGCCAAGCTCCGGATCTAGAGGGCCTTCATCATGAAATACGTGGGATGGCCGAACAGATGAGAATCATGAACGAAAATAACGCCCTCCTCATACAGCACCTCACCGCAAATAATCGCCCGCCACTTCCTCCGGCCCCTCGTCGTTCTCATCTATCAGGGAATGTATCTCAAAGTCACCATAGCACCGGGCGAGACAGGCGCCGTCTCTCTCCTAGGCCTCACCCTAGACGAGAAAGAAGCCCAAGAAGCCCATTGTTAGGATCATCATCCAGCAAGACGCCAGGACCAAAAAGTGAAGGGGTAAGGCGAGGTAGATCTCCTCGTCGGGTCCATCAGGAACCAGGACGCCAAGATATATCTATTTCCTAGAAGATTAGGGACCTGGACGCTCGCTTGGACGCCATTAACACGGGGACCAGTGTCCCGATAACCGTAGACACTTTGATCAGACAAACCAAACCACCTTTCACCCAAAGAATAATGAGAGCCAAGGTGTCATCCAGATTCAAACTGCCTACTCAGCTCGGGATCTACGAAGGCAAAACAGATCCTATGGATCACCTAGATTCTTATAAAAACCTGATGCATCTCCAAGGGTACTCGGATGAAGTCATGTGTAAAATTTTTTCCGCTATACTGAAGGGGTCGGCGAGGTCTTGGTTCCGGAAGCTGTCTCCCGGAATCATCGATTCATTTGGTGATCTAAGCAGATTTTTCGTCGCCAATTTCATAAGATGCAGGGTTAGGCAGAAGAATGCATCCCATCTTTTCACCATCCACCAGAAAGAAACGGAGAACCTGAAAGATTATGTAAAATGATTTAACTAGGCCATATTAGAAGTTGAAGATCCCAGTGACAAAGTGGTCATCATGGCAATGATGGAGGGGCTTCGCCCAGGTCCCTTATTCGATTCTTTGTCCAAGAATATTCCGGAGACTTTGTTCGTCCTCCAAAGTAAAGCCGATAAGTACATCGCCGCAGAGGAATTGGCCGAAGCCAAACGAAGGCAAAGAGGAAAGGATGACCATAAGAGAAAAGATCCTGATACAAGGCGATCTGATTATAGGGACGATGAACGGAGGAGCAAAAAGCCTAATCGGGACTCGAGGCGGACCAGTGACAGGCGACCTCGTACTCCACCTCGCCACACGGAGCTGGTGTTACCCCCGCTTAATGCTCCCATTGCCCAAGTTCTTACAGAGATCAAGCATGAAGAGTTTGTCAAGTGGCCCTCGAAAATCAAGACTGATCCCCGGAAGAGAAATAAAAGCAAATATTGCGAGTTTCACCGAGACCATGGCCATAACACCGAAGACTGCTTTTATCTAAAGGAGCAAATAGCCGACCTCATCAAAAGAGGGTATCTAAGAAAGTATGTTGGTGATTGCCCTTCCCCCAATTCACCGAAAAGAAGATACGGCGACAATCGACCTACTGCTGGAGACATTCAGGTAATACATGGCGGGTTTGGATCGGGAAGAAGTTCGAATTCATCCAGAAAGAGGCACACCAGGAGTGCTGACAGGTTGTCCGAAGAAATTTACAACCTCTCCTCGCCAATGGCCGATGTCCACCCACCAATTACCTTCAACAATGATGACCTGAGAGGCCTGCACCAGCCTCATGACGACTAGGGGTGTTCATGGTTCAGATTGGTTCGGTTCCATAAGAATCCAGTAACCAATCCATTTTTAACGGTTCTAAAAAAATGAGAACCGGAACCTAACCATTACAAGTATAGAACCGAACCAAAACCAATTCGCCTTATTGGTTCGGTTTCGGTTCGGTTCCAGTTCAATCCAATTAACAGTCTAAATATTTTTGTAAAGTATAAAATTGCAAATAAAGTTGTTCATTTAAATAACCCATAACTTCATTAATACTTCAAGTCTTGAACCAAAATTAGTACAAAATAGTTTATATATTGACTCGTCAAATGATATTACATTAACTAACTATAATATAGCAATTAACAACTCATAAAAGTATATAATTCATAATAGATAACAACAAAAAAGAATAAACAAAGAACTGAAAAAAATACAGATAACATAATCAAAGTATTATATATAATTCATAATATATATATATATATTATGCCGGTTCCGGTTCGGTTCTAACCACGGTTTGAAAAAATAATCCGGTAACCGAACCAAAGTAACCGGTTCTAAATTTTTAAAAATCAGAACCTAACCATTAAACCATAAAACCAATCCAAAAAGCACAGTTCGGTTCGGTTAGGTTCGGTTCACCGGTTTTCGGATTTTTTTGGACACCCCTAATGACGACGCCTTGGTCGTTTCAGCCATCATCGCCAATTTTACTGTCCAAAGAATTTTGGTCGATAATGGTAGTCCAGCTAACATTCTGTTTATATCAGCATTCGAAAAGATGAAAATAGGGCTCGACAAGTTGCAGCCTTTCCTGACACCTTTGGTAGGATTTGGGAGAAATCTGACTCATCCGTTAGGATGGGTTAAATTGCCAGTTACTTTGGGGACAGAACCTCTCCAAACTACCGTTTGGCAGGACTTCATCGTGGTAGATTGCCCTTCCCCCTACAATGCTATTTTAGGTCGCCCAACTCCAGGTGGAACTAGGGCAATCACCTCAACCTACCACCTGAAAATGAAGTTTCCCACTTCGGCAGGAGTAGGCGAAGTGCAGGGCGACCAGAAAGTAGCCAAAAAATGTTTTATTTCGGCTATGAATATCAAAAAATCCCCAGTACCGAATACCTAATAGCAATTACCGATCAGTGATGGCGAGATGGAACCTTTGAGGGACGAGGTAGAACAGGTGGTCCTGATAGATCCCCGAGAAACAGAAAATACTAAACCCCTTGAAGAAACCACCCCAATCTCCATACATCCTGAATATCCTAATCGCCACGTAATGATCGGAACATAACTTACCAAAGAATTGCGCAATGCTTTAGTGAAATTCTTAAAAAGAAACTTTGATGTTTTTGCCTGGTCGCAAGGTGACGTCCCGTGTATTGATCCCCAGGTCGCCATGCATAAATTACATACCAATCTGGAAAATCCTCCAGTTCGCCAGAAGAGAAGAAAATTCGCCCCTGAGCGGCTCCGAGTTATCAACGAGGAGGTCACCAAAGTCATCAGAGCTAAAGTTATCAAGGAAGCCCATTACCTGGAATGGTTAGCCAATGTCGTCGTCGCCCCAAAAAAGGGGGGAAGTGGAAAGTGTGCGTTGACTATACTGATCTCAACAAGGTGTGCCCAAAAGACAGTTCTCCTCTGCCAAAAATTGATTTAATAGTCGACGCCACATCTAAGCACGAGCTTCTTAGCTTCATGGATGCCTTTTGAGGATATCACCAGATCAAGATGTTTCCCCCCGACGTAGAAAAAACTTCATTTATCACGGAACGAGGATTGTATTGCTACAAGGTCATGCCATTTGGTCTTAAAAATGCTGGGGCTACATATCAGAGATTGGTAAACAAGATGTTCAAAGAGCTGATTGGAAAGACCATGAAAGTATATATAGACGACATGCTCGTCAAAAGCCTCGAAGCAGAAAAGCACATCGCCCACCTTGAAGAAGCTTTCAACATTCTGAGAAAACACCGGATGATGTTAAATCCTTCCAAGTGCGTTTTTGGCGTATCATCTGGGAAATTCTTGGGATTCTTGGTAACAAAACGAGGAATTGAAGCTAACCCGGACCAAATCCAAGCTTTGCTCGGGATGAGCTCGCCTAGAAATATCCGTGAAGTTCAGCAGTTAACTGGTCGGGTCGCCGCCCTCAACCGGTTTGTCTCCAAATCAACGGACAGATGTTTATCGTTTTTCAAAATCCTAAGGAAAAACACAAATTTCCAGTGGACAGAAGAATCGGAAGAAGCATTTTAGCAGCTCAAAAAGTATTTAGGATCACCTCCTCTACTTGTGGTTCCGACCACTTGCGAAGAATTATTCGTGTACCTCTCCATTTCACCTACAGCAGTAAGTGTCGTGCTCATCCGAGAAGTGGACCATGTCCAGAAATCGGTATATTATGTTAGTAAGGTCCTGATGGGTGCTGAGAACAGATACATAATGATTGAAAACCTTGCCTACGCCCTCCTCATCGCCGCCAAAAAATTTTGCCAATATTTTCAAGCCCATCCCATCACCGTGCTGACTGATCAACCGTTAAGGCAAATTCTCCAACGACCAGATACCTCGGGGAGACTCCTAAAATGGTCCATTGAGTTAAGTGAATTACATATTGACTACAAACTGAGGACGACAATAAAAGCCCAAGCTTTAGCCGATTTCGTGGCTGAATCCACTCACAAGCCCGATCCAGAACTCTCGGAGGCGGAGATTCCAAACTTAGAAAAGGACCTCGGAAGCTCGGAAAACAGCCTCGACAGCTCGGGGAAAGAGCTTGACAAAAGGAGATTGTTTGTAGATGGGTCTTCCAATCAACACGGATGCGGTGCAGGGCTTGTTCTCCAAACCCCGACAGGTGAACAGATGGAATACGCTATACGGATTGGGTTTAAAGTCACCAACAACGAAGCTGAGTACGAAGCACTCCTCGCCAGATTACGGGTCGCCACAAGATTGGGAGTCCAGTCAATTGATGCCTATAGTGATTCTCAACTAGTGGCCAACCAAGTTCAGGGAGATTACCTCGCCAGGGACGTACGGATGGCAGCTTATTTAGATGAAGTAAAATGCTTAACTCAGAAGATCAAAAAGTTCACCATTCAACAGATCCCCAGAGAAGAAAACAGAAAAGTAGATACCCTAGCCAATCTTGCTTCAACTTTTGATTTCATATCAGAGAGAAGTATACCTCTGGAATTTCTGCCCAAGCCTAGTATTAAGATCGCCAAACCCATCCATACAACAGAAACAAACCCGACATGGATGGATGAGATCGTCGCCTACCTTCAGAACGGAACACTACCATCAAATAAACTCCAAGCTTGCCGAATCCGCTATAGATCTGCAAGGTTCTGCCTGCTTCATGGAATTTTACATAAACGATCCTTCTCTAGGCCTCTCCTAAGATGTCTCTGACCTGATGAAGCCAATTATGTGATGAGGGAAATCCACGAGGGCATATGCGGAAATCATTTAGGGTGAGGTTACTGGTGCGAAAGGCGATTCGCCAAGGCTACTTCTGGCCCCAGATGGGACAAGATGCAGCAAAATACACTAGGAAATGCGACAAATGCCCACAGTTCCTAGATATTCAATTGAGTCCTTTCGGGGGTGGCCGTTTTGAAGTGGTTCACCACGGGAAGAGCGGGACTCACCCGCTTCACCCGACGTCGATGACGCTCACGGATGATCGCCCTTTGTTCCTGATTTTGTAGGACCAGGCGAGCTGAAAACCCGACGAAAGGCCTTGGTTTTGAGAATCATGGGGACCATGTAGCGCCCATGTTCTGCCACCGACTGTGAAATTTGGTCATAGAATTCCTGCTCGTACACCAACAACGTGGGCAGCTCGTTACAGTTTTTATCTGAAAAGAGACCCATGTTAATACCAACCTTATTAATCAATAAACCAAACTTGACAAAATAAAAACCAACCTGGAGTTCTCCATGACCTCAGAATCCGTGGTACTCCCTCCCGAGATTCTTCTTCAAAGAGCTCCCAATTATCCCCGGAGGTGAAGAAGAATCTGCTTTTCCACCCCTTCACATTGTTGGGGTATCCTCCGAGGATAGTCCTCTTGTACCTCGCCTTGAAATAGAGCCACCCTTGGTCCGGCTTAGGATTATTATTGAGAGAAAAAATGTTCCTAAACTCGGAAAGAGTCATCGAATATTTGTGAACTCGCCACAACAACACGGCGCCGACGATACTACGCCACGCGTTGGGGATGAGCTGAGCAGGACAAATCTTATAAAAAAGTAAAATTAACCTAATTATTAAAGGAATGGGAAAACGGAGGCCCGCGGGGAAGGCGGCCTCGTAGAAGGCTACCTCGCCCGGGCGGGTAGAAAGAATGGTTTCGTTCTCCTCAGGAAGTTTGAGTTGCACGCCCTAAGGAAAGGAATAAGTCTCCCTAAGCAAGTCCAGCTCCTCAGGAGTCATAGTGTTATGTTCTTTCGTCACGGAAGGGTGGACATCACCTAAAAGGGCGACCTCAGCAATGGATGGGTCTTCCATTGGCGATCTGGGAGATTGTCTAACTTCATCAGTAATATATGACGAACCTTCTCCTAGATGGTCGGATATCCACGAGGGTAAAGAATCCAAATTCGATGGACTCACCTTAGACCTATGGGACATAAAACTTAGAACAAAAAAGAAGATGAAGGCTGGGTTACTTACTGTGCTAGGAAATGATTGACGACCACAGGCAGAGGCGAGGAGAAACTCGAAGCAGGAAGGGCGACCACAAACAAAAACTAAGAGAGCGAGTGATGTTGGCTTGGTAGAAAAGGGTAAAAATGAATGGGTGGGGTCCCTTATATATAGGAAAAAATGACAGATGAGATCCATCCGCTTCAATGGCCCAGATCAGCCTACCTTTTGAAATTCGAGCCATCACCATCAATCCCGCCAAAACTCATCATTATGGCGCCGCCCTTTTCGCTCAAACTTTCCTGCAAAACTTAATGTCTGTCCACGTGTCGAACCGAGAGGAGGGGTGCATTTAATGTGCGCCCACGCGGATCCATGACTTTTAATGCTTTTACTCAAAGGTCCCGACTGTCTCGGCACTTTTGAGTAGGGGGCTACTGATGTGGAATAATTCGAACAAGTCCTAAATCATAAGATAATCCGAGCAAGGCACGTTGCCCAAAGGTTCCAAACTCATCTTCCTGGTCGCCTCATATTATTAATAAACTGAGCTCCATTTCATTTACATATTCCCACCAGATCGCCATAAGGCGAGGTGATCTATATCGCCCGGAGCAGAGACGTCTTAAAGACTCGGCTCTCCAAAAGGACTCCATCGCCATTAGAGATCTGTTAGCGCAAGACTCCTGTACCTGATTGGAGTCCTCCGCCATGAAGAGTTCCACTTCTACAAGAGAATTGTCTCCAATAGACTCCAACTCCACAACGACGCCTATAATTACGGATTGATCACCAGTTGGCAGCCTCCTAATTAATCTCCAGATTTAATTGGGATATCCTCCCATGCTTATCCTTCCGAGGAATTCGCCATGATACACTGACACGGCTCAGTACTCCCGTCTATATAAAGGCCGCTCCCCCATAACCGAAAAAGGTACGCTCAACACAGGCATTACACACACTTATTGTCGTGCTCTCCATACTGCCTTAATTTATCTCCTGATCGCCTTGGTCTGATTCATACGCCAGAGGGGTTTTGAGCGGCCTCACCCCGGACGATTACTTTTGCTCGTTGCCGTGCAGGTCGCCCTAGCCTTAGCTGAGGTCCAGCGCCGAGGCCGAAGAGCAATTCTGACTGTTGGTTGCTCTCCCAGATTTTTACCACAACAAGTAGTGTATTTTCTCATTTCTATTCTTGACAGTGTTGGCATATATTATATTAAGACTTATTTGGGGATGTATGGGCAAAGTGTGCCCTATTATTATGAATTAACATGTAGACTTCTATTTCATGCTATTATATTATTTTGTGACATTATTATCTATACTGTGAAATAGTACATGCCAAGGCCTAGGGCCCACAGTCGGTCATGTTCTTGGAATGGGGGTGTGACACTATTTCCCTCAATTAGTTGGTTAAAGTGTTTAATTCTTCGGTTATCTCATGATATTGTGTGCAAGTATTGGTTTTATTGTGAGAGGTAATGAGAGCCAAATAATGTTCGTATGTGTTACAAGAAGAGATGTACACTTGCACAAGTCGAGAATGATGGCCAAAGAAGTCCTGAAGTGAAGAAGAAAAGAGAAGAGATCAAAGGAGAAGTCAAAGCTGCACAAAACAGAAAAGAGTACCGGTACTGAGTTGTGCACCAGTATTGTCCAGTTCCAGGACTTGTAGAGCGCAAACAGAAGGTTTTTGTACCGGTACCTTTTTAAACTTGTACTGGTACCTTGATGTACCAGTAGCTAAAAATATATGTACAGGTAAAGTTTCGCAGAGAGAAAAGCTTAGAAAAACTGTGTTGTTCTTAATGACGAAGAATTTATTGTAAAATCACCTAGGCTGGTTAATTGCTTATAAATAGGTACAAGCGGCTGTACTTTAGAGATTAACTCATTTTCTTATATTGAGTTTTAGATTCTCTCTCTAGTTTTTGTAATAATTTCTAAGTTTAATTATCTAGACACCCTCCTAAACTATCATTTTTTGTCACTTTTATCCCCTCATCTAAAAAATAGTTCATTTACACCCCTTAACTATCAAAAGTTATCACTTTCATTCCTCATCTAAAAAATGGCTCATTTACACGCACCCTTAACTATCAAAAGTTATCAGTTTCACCCATTCCTTTAGTTTTCCGTTCAAAATTCTATTTAAATTTGGTCACATGACACCCATGTTCTATATTTTTTATGTCAAATATGCTCTTTGTTTTCCAGAAAAAAAATAATATGCCTATATATACACTTGCATTGCTCTCTTTTGGCTCTATCTCTACACAAATTCTCTCTCTCTCCACTCTTATTCACATTCCTCTCAAAATGGCAAGTAGCAACAACTCCAACAACACTCACCAAACCCAACATTTTGGAGATGTTTTCTGTTATTATGGAAGGAGAACTCCACAGGAAGAAGATCTCTTGTGTGTTTAAATTTTAGAGTATGAAAATCTATTATGTTATTTATGTAAACTTGAAATAATTTTTTTAGGGGCTGTTAAGATAATTAAGCCTTTTAGGGGCGGCTTAATTAGAGAAAAAAATATTTCAAGTTTACATAAACAACATAATAGATTTTCATACTTTAAAATTTAAACACTAAAGAAACCTTCTTCATGTGGAGTTCTCCTTCCACAATAACAGAAAACATCTCAAAAATATTGGGTATGGTGAGTGTTGTTAGAGTTGTTACTACTTGCCATTTTGATAAGAATGTAAAGAGTGAAAAGAGGAGAGAGAGAGAGAGAGAGAGAGAGAGAGAGAGAGTTTGTGCAAAGAGAAAGAGCCAAAAGAGAGCAGTGGAAGTTTATATATATGCATAGGATTTTTTTTTCCAAAATAAAGGACATATTTGACATAAAAAAACATAAAAGCAGTCAGATGGGTATCACGTGACCAAGTTTAAATAAAATTTTGGATGAAAGACTAATGAAAGGGGTGAAAGTGATAACTTTTGATAGTTAAGAGAGTGTAAATGAGCCATTTTTTAGATGAGGGGTGAAAGTGATAAAAATAATAATTAGGGGGTGGCTAGATAATTGAGCCTAATTTTGCAGTTTAATTCTAATCAGATTCAAGTTCCGTTTGAAGATTCTTGTTATTGAAGTGATTCTTTATGCTTTGAAATATTCAATTTGATGTTTAGCTTTCGAATTCAAGTAGTTGTTCTTTAAAGCATTTGATCTCAAATTTAGGGTTTGTGATTATTGAATTTTTTATTTTTGATTCCTTTTGTAGAAAGCTTGTAATTAATTAGATTGTTAGTACTTGTACTTCAATTCCATTTTTGATCATGAAAATATTGTTTTCCAAAGCTTTTATTGGTAATGTGAATTATGAGCTTTCTATGCTAGATTTCATAGGCTAGCTCAAGGTGAAGTTTTTAGTTATAATCTAGTGATGTTCTAAATCTCTCTCGCACTCATTTTCATATAATATCAATGAATTGTTGTTAGTGAATTTTAGGTCAAAACTGAGGATTGTACATTTGTAAAAAGTTATTGGAATTGTGTTGATTCTTGCATGCATTATTCCATTATATCCTACATGTTTGTATGAAAGCGTATTATACAGACATTCACTGGGATTGTACACATCAAGCGTGTCTCGATCCATTGCATCATGTTTGTGTGAATGCATATTATATGGATATTCACTAGGATTGTACATATCATACATGTCTCAATCCCTTGCATCCTACATGTTTGTGTGAACGCCTATTTCAAGGACTTGCATTAGTATTGTACATATTGAAACATGTGCGATGATCTACATTTATTCTCTCAATTGATACTTGAGTCCCTTACATCCAAGATGTTCGATTCATTATTCAAAAGCCAATATAATTCATAGATATATTTGCCTAGTATTTTACGGCTTCACCACTCTATATTCCGGCTAACATCACAATTTTCGTGATAAATTAGTTGTGTATTAAAGAGAGAAGAATTAGGCATTCCAGATTTTGATTGAGATATATCCTTGAGCTCGTTTACGAGCTTTTGTTTACATATTCTCATTATACTTTTACATTTGATTTCTCATACCTACAATCCATTTTCTACGGCTACCATGGATACTCATGATTCTCTTGATTCATTTAGGCACCAAGTCTCCATGGATTAATGATCTTGGGATTTACCGAGTATTATGCTACTATGATCCTACCTGTACTAACTCTACGCTTGGAGTTTGTTGTGGTCTATTGATTGTAGGATTATGGGGACAAGCATTTTTGACGCCGTTGACATGGCCTTAGTCTTCGTAGCCAGTTGATACCTTGTGATCTTCATCACAAGGAGATTATGAGTATTTATTTTCGTTTTTATTTTTGTATTTCTTCTTTTCCTTTAAAAAGCTATACTTGTTGTGGTAGTTGTTAACTATTTTGTTATTGTTGTTATATGTGCATTTGGACACGAGATTTTCAAACTGACTTGTGCATATGCCTCTTGTTGAACACGTTGACACATTCATAATGGAACCACAAGTTCCGTTGCCAAAACAACATGCAAATAATGTGAGCCACGAGGGTAGGGACAAAATAGAGAATAAAGGTGAGATACCTTTGAAGGATTACTTCCGTCCTACTCGGAACAACACCCTTCATGTATACTCTTGCCCGTTCATGACCATACTTTCACCATGAAACCAAACATGCCCCTTCATATTCCCATCTTTAAAGGTGTGAGGTATAAGGATCCATACATTCTCACGAGGGAGTTTGAGGCATTCGCGACGACATTAGTAGAGAGAAACCAATAAGAGGAGATAACAAGATTAAAGCTTTTTCCCTTCTCCTTGAAGGATCAAGCGAAGGAGTGGATTACGGCTCTTAAAGCACGAATGATCTCATCTTGGGATGATTTGACGAAGGAGTTTTATAGGAAATTTTCCCGATGTCTCGAACCATATCTCTCAAGAGATCCATTCAATTGTTTGAAGGAAAACCTGATCAACCATTTCACCCAGTGTAGGAGAAGGTCAAGGAATGTTCCGTGTCATACCTAATAATGTCTTTGATAAGTGGCAATTGATAAGTTGCTTTTAAGAAGGCGTTACTCCTGAGCAACGCCTATTTGTATAAAGTATGTGCAATGGGCAATTCTTCAATAAAGGTCTGGCGAAGACATGGGAGTGTTATGATGAACTTTCCGATAACAACCAAACATGGGAGTTGGCCGCCTCCGATAGACCTAGAGTATCAGGAAAGTACACCCTTAGTGAGGGAGGAGATGAGGACTTCAAAGTTAAGACGGACCAACTTACTCGTAAGTACACCATGAGGTTTCCACACAAGTGGAAACTTGCAAGTTGTGTGATGAAGTCGGGCATTCTATGAATGATTTTCCTATGATTCCCATTTTAAAGGAAGTCTTGAATGGAGGCAGCAAGTGTCGGTCAATGCTCTCAACCCCCCTAAAAAACTTTTTAATTCATCATATTTTAACAAGTACAATCCAGGGTGACGTAAG
>BRYE01000011.1:11253426-11258426 GCA_030159115.1 Actinidia arguta var. hypoleuca | reverse complement strand
TCACTTGTAAGAAAAAATTCTCTTCTATTGGAGCAAAAGGAGAATTCTGTATGAGAGAATGGGATTTTTGAAAAATCTGGAAAAAATTGTTTCTATGAAATATCTCTTACAAAATTGTTGCCAAGATCTTTTCTAACAGGCTCAAGGCTATTCTTAAAAAGATCATAGAGAAGGGGCTTTTATTGCTGGAAGGCAAATCCAGTTCAATTTTACCCATGCAAGTGGTGCGCATCAGAGCTTCTTTAAACTATGGAACCCACAGTCCTTTATTCAAAAAATTACAAGAAAGAAAATGAGATCACCACCCAATAGTTCCAGGAAAATAGGCAATTAATCAACAAAAACAAAAGTCTAATACAACTAAATAAATACGTTTACTTATAATAGAGCAATACATAAGCCAATAAGTGAAAAAGAACTCTTTTTTAGAATTAAAAACGATAACAAATAATTACAAAAAAAAAAGGGGACAAAAAGTTGCTATAACTTAAAACCAGGAAAAAAAAAGAAGCAAAAGCATGAAAAATAAAACTGACATATATATGGAGAAGAAAAACTATTCTCCAACGGAAAAAATAGAGATTACACCAAAAGAAAAGGAAAATATTAGGATTTTTTCAAAAAAAATAAGAAGAATATACAGAAGAAGCAAAAAATTTATAAAAAATAAACAAAAATTGAAAGGAGAACATACCTAATTAGAATCACCACATGCCATGGTTTGAACTCCTCAAAACCCTTTAAGACAGATCCAGAAATTGAGAATTTGAGAAGAAGCAAAATAACGTTAACAGAAAGCCAACTAAAAATTAGACGCAAAAACATTCCTTACAGAAATCACCACCACTGCGATGATCAAAATCCCTCAAAACCCTAGAAGATAGATGCAAGAATCTGAGAGGAAGAAAAAAAAGAATAAGAAAACCGACCAAAAATTGAAGCAAAACCTACCTAAGAAAAAACATCCCTGCTGTGATGTTCAAAATCCTCAAAACCCTAGAAAAGAGTTTAGAAGTGAGGAGATATTGAACGTGGTAAGAGAAAATTTCACATACCACACATCGATCACACCAGAACCAGGGATTTTAGAGAAGGAAGAGGGAGACAGAGAAGGCGAGAGAGTAACTCGGTAGCAAAGTAAAACCATAAGGGTATTTGTGTCTTTTGGAAGAAGACAGAGCCACAGCAGGTGGACAAATCAAAAAGGGAATAAAAAAGATTAACGCGCCGTTTAGTAATATTTAAAAATTACTTTCTTTTTAAATTTATTATTAAAAAAGTTAAAATTTTTATGATTTTTATTTTATAATTTTATTTTAACTAAAAATAAACTTATTTACTTATAAGCTTAAAAAAAGTTAACCTCAAAGCTGGTACCAAATGGAGCTTAAAAATGAGCAAAACAGGAAAGAGAAAGAGAAAGAGATATATGTATGTACGTATTTATGTATGTACAAACAAATGTGTTTCATATACAATTGTTACATTGGTACAGTTCATGTGTTCCCCTATTTTGAAAAGTGGTGTTGGGAGGTGGACTGATATTTGGGCAGGGATGGCGGCCGCCAGTGGTGGGGAGGCGAGGAGGTGGGTGTCCAAATAAATTAGGGTCGGTTGATTTTAAGATTTTGTCCTAAATGGTAATTTTATTAGGGGATAAGATTGTAATAAAAGAAAATTGTTTTTTTGGAGTATTTTGAGACCTTTTTGTTTTGCATTTGGAAGCTTATGCTGTAAAAGTGTTTTTTTATAATGAAAATTGTCTAAATTTTCTTTTATTTGTTTAATGCAAAATAGTATTTATAGTTACTTAATTATTATTATCTCAATATAGCAAATGACATTTAAGCCTTTTAGTTATTTGGCCGCTATCTAGAATAACAAAAGTTTCAAAAGAGGTGTTTACGAAAAATTATGTTTTTTAACTCAAACAAAAAGTTGAAAGTTGCAAAAGCACCCTTGAAAAGCTATGCCGCACACGCACGAAATCCCCATTTAATATAATTTGGAATGGCTGAGCCGACGAGGAAGTATGGTTGGATTGTTAGAGATCCAGCGGCCCCCATTAAAAAGCAGGGAAAAAGGACTTGGAGGTAAGGAGAAGTTTTTTCAGAGATAGTATGTTACGATTTCTAGTCTTATATCGATTAAAAGTGGGTCTAAATACTTGAATATAAGTCGAATACAAGTCTATTGAGTACCCTCCCTTGTAAGCCCAGTTTTTAATGATAAGTTCTACCCAAATATTAGTTCATTTGGTATTAGAATCACCACGTCGAGTATGAGATCGAATGCACCTATGCAAGTATTAGATTGTATGGGTGTGACTACGTGATCGCAAGAAAGATGCGATCTATAGGCTGAATTAAGATACCTTGGCGTTATAAGTGGGCATAATACTTCGGTGCGGCAAAAAGTTATTGTTGGGTCAAGTCGGATCATGTAGGAAAAGTGAGTGTTCTTTTTTCTTTAGATCAAAAAGTTTATAAAAATAATTTACAAAAAAAAAAATAGAAGACAAAGAAGAACAAAAACTTTTAAAAGAAATGAACTTAAGGATGCAAAATTTTATACAGCTGAGACCTGAATTAAATTCAGTGTCCTTAAGTCGTTTACGACCCGCACTTGGTACTTACGGAATACGCCGTACGACTCCCAATATACAACAGCTATGATCTTCAGATAGTAGTACTCCAAATCTGAAGATCACGTCGAACCTTCAAGTTTTTCCTCTCTCTCAAATAATACTAAAGAATGATAGATACTCCTAGCACTCTCTAACTCTTACTTAAAATAATTTTTGAATGAATGAAAAATGCTGGAAGGTGGAGAAATTTATAGAAGTCTTCACACCTTTCTAGAAGGTCACTACTCTTTGGAAAGGCACCCATTCGACCCAAATTACACCAATTCGGCTAAATAGCTACGCGCATGGACCTTTCTGCACAAATTGAAAGGTTGCACCTGTTCGCATATTAAAGAAAAAAATTCTGAAAATAAATGGTAATTATCGCTTCGTTTAAATTCAAAATGGTATGACCGTTGGCAAAAAGAAAGTTCTCCGGGGAAGAAAGTGTAATTTTTAATTTAAAAATTAAAATAATTGAATAAATTTTCTCAAAAAAAATAATATTTAACTAAGCCTAAGCCTAAGCCTAAGCCCGGCCCGTCCGCTCGAACACGAATCGGGCTGCTGCAGCGCAGCCGCACGTGAGTCAAACTCATAAACCCAAAAGCTAATGGATCAAACTCACTTTATATATAACTCCTCCCCTTTAAAAACTTGAGGTACCTAAAAACCCAATTTAAATAGTCTAAATTTGGATTTTATATTCCTACCAACTTTTTTTTCTTTTTTCAATGTGGGACAATTTTGTCTATCCATAAATTTTTTCTTTTTCATTGAAGTTTTTTGAAAAACAATTTCTCATTTAAATCAACTTGATTTTTGACAAATGAATACACTAAATTCATCTATTCATTTAGGAGAATATGAATTAATCATTATTCATTTAATTTAGTATATGAAACTTAATAAATTTTAATTCCAAAATATATTCACAACACATAATTAAAAACTAATCATCTAACAGATCAGTGTCAATAGAATGGGGCCACTATGGACGTTGATTACAGAGTGTGGCAAGTGTATCATCCTTTTTGCGTAAGCCACTTTTCAAATGCGAGTCTAGTAATTTACCAAGTTTTTGTACGAGAGAGGATTCGGACAAAAAAGTGAAAAGAAAAAAAGAGCCAGGTGTGTTAATTTGGGCCTAATTTGGGTTAATTTTTTTCATAAAGGCTACGCTCACCGACCTCTTTACCGATATTTTTACCGATTCTCCAAAACGGCGTCGTTTTGGAGAAAGAAAAAAAAAACGTAAAAACTAAAATTTTGAAATCGATTTCAATTTACCCCCAATTGTTCTGGTCCAGAAGAGAGAGAGAGAGAGACCTAGAAAGGCAGAGAGAGCTACGGCCACAACCATCGCTCCCCCGACCGAGAGCTCTGGATACCACCACCGCTCCCCCGTACCAGGTAACATGCCCTCTCCCTCTCTCTCTATGTATCCGTACGTGTAGATAGATAGATAGATAGATAGATTCAATTTTTGAGTAAAAAATACAATGACCCATTCAAGGACGGTTACAGAAACTAGAATGTGTTAAAGTTTCAATCTTCAATTTGTGCTTTGTGGCTGTGGTGGTGGGCTTTGGGGGTTTCAGTCCAGATCTATTTTTTTGGGTGGTGTAATACTGATTTCTGAAAATAGAGAAGGTGGTGGTGGTGGGCTTTGTGGTTACAAAATTATTTATGAAAAGCAGATCTGGGGAAGCATCGCCCAAAGGTTGTTTGTCGTTTATTTTTTCTATTTGTTGTAGGAGTAAGCTTATATAGGAAACCTAAAATGATGGAAACTCATTTTTCTATCATAGATTCAATCTCTATTTTTAGATTCCATTTTGGAGAAATGGAGTATGGTCGGAGTTGTTTTTACTTTTAGACCTGAGATGTTCTCTATGGGTTTTGGGTTTGTTTCTTGGTGCTTTTATGAAAGTTTCTATTAAGTCATATGATATGCTATAATATTGTTGGTGAAGTAAAGTCATTGAGAACCCAAAATTGATTTTATGTCTATTTTCATATCATAATTGTTTTGTTCTGAAGTTTTATGATAAGAATTGGTTCTGATCTTCAATATTCCCCTCTTTGTTCAATTTATTTGCTTTAGTCATGGTGGTTTTGATGCACGTCTTCGGGTCAATTACTGCATTATTATAATTTGTCAGGAAGCTTTAACATTTCATATCTATCTTCTGATACTCAAGTTTTGAATCAAAATTTTGTATGAAGTATACGGAATCACACTTCCATCTTAATCCAAGATTGCAATTAGAAATGTTGCTTGCTTACTTTTGTTCTTGTAATTGCATTTCTTGGCAAGTAATCTTTGTTTTCTTAGCTATTAAAGATGGATGTTGTGACCTGCCATTGTGGA
>BRYE01000011.1:11225926-11228426 GCA_030159115.1 Actinidia arguta var. hypoleuca | reverse complement strand
AAATTTATTAAAGTTCTAATTTTTTTTATTACTAGCGGTTGAGCCTGCAGTTTAAGATAACCATTGGGGAGGGAGGGGTCGGGTTCCTCCTTAGTTTTGGCCCTTGAGGATTTGATACCGGATTGGATAGGTGACCAGGAATCGCTTTCCTATCCTAGCTTGTTCCAAAAACATATTTCAGTTTCCCTCAAGATTTTTGCCATATGAAATTAGGCATAAACAATTTATCCATAAATAACATATCAATGGGTGGTCCTTTTTGGGAAAGTTTTAAAATGCCCCATAAACTTTTGGCTTAATGTCGCATAAACAACTTCCCTTTAAAAATTATCAATTAGACACTTGACATTGACAAAAATTCCTCAATTTTAACCCCGACATCAACCTAAGTCAAATTAATGACAGAATTGTTGGAGGTGGACTTGATGTGGTAACACCCACGGTTTTGAAGGGAAAAAATCTGGAATTTTTTTTTACTTATAGTGTCTCATAAACACCTTACTTATAGAAAGATGTCAATTAGACATCTGACTTTAAGATTCCTGAATTTCACTCCTAACGTCGATTCCCTCAAATTTGTTGGCATGCCTGCACAATTATATTTCTACTTTTCCTCAAAATTCCTTCCATCCGTACAGAGCTTTAATGAAAATCTGGAATTATGGAAGTTTTGGTTAATTCCACTAGTCTAGTTATGAGGTGATGTAGGATAGTTTTAGGAAAACTGGCCCAGGGCTGCCTACAATAGGAAGTTAGGAACATAAGAAATTGTGGATTCTGGTTATGGGAAGGTTCTAGGGTTTAGGTTTTAAGAAGGGAAAGAAAGTTCGTGGGGTTTGAGGATGAATATATATGTGATGTTGGGTTTGATTTAATAAGTAACATCTTGAAAGATTTTCTGATGGGAGGTTGTCTAAGGGCCGAAATTTTGAGCAATTTAGGATTTTAATGGTGGAATTGAAGGCAATAGTTAGAAGGAGGGGTGGGGGGTGGTTAGGGTTGATTTGAGCACGATTGGATAGGGTTTTGAGTCTCAAAAGTAAACTTTCTGAGGGCTGTGAACAGAAACCTGAGAATAGTAATCTGGGTATGCGGGAAAGAAGAAGAAGAGAACTAGCCCTTGCAAGAGTAATCACACAATCACCACACAAATTCTCATAAAATCGACTCTAATAAAAAGGTAAGATTGGGTTCCTATTTATAGCCTAAAGACTGTCGTAATATATTTGGTAACTATTGAAATTCTAAATTAATTAGGAATAGGACTCTAATTAGACTCCAACTACGAATTGAATAAAATAGGGAACTTTTGACTCCTTTAACTAGAAAGATTATAATAAAAATAAACTTCAGTAAAAATAAAATTTTATAATAGCCTCAACTCCAAAATACTACTACCGTGGACACTTATTTTTTTCCCAAAAAGGGTTCTTGCTCATTGGGGGGGCCCAATGTCTTTCGTTTGGGCTTCCAAAGTCTATACTTTTGTCTAACCAATTAATAGATGCAGCATCATGAGGACTGTAATGAGACAACAAGATGGCACTTTCAGCATAACTTGGGGTGTTTCTACCACAAATAGGTGCGTATCTGGAGTGTGCCGAGTCTCTTAACTGATCTAGGTTTATGTGAAAATCTTGAACTTTTTTTTTTGGCAGCATAACAGGTCCAAGTAGAGCTTGTCCATCCAATCTTGTGGTCATGTTGGTTGATTTGCTTAAATTTCATTATAATACTAGGAATGCAACTGCAACAATATCCAAGAAAAGTTAACAATGAACGAGAAGAATGTAAATAGTATGTTGCCTGTTGGAAAATAGAAGATTCTGGAGATTTGATTGTTAGGATATTTTCGGACTCTGGAGATATTCTAGAAATGTGATTGTTAGGATATTTTTGAATTTTATTAGGTGTTTTATGGATGAAAATATGATTAATTAGGCTAGTTGATTTGGTTGTGATTTAGTTATAAATTAGTTCCTGCTTTTATGTCTTGTATTTTTCTTTAAATAGGAATTGTACACAAACTATTATTCATTGAGTCAATACAAAGAATTCCTCTCAAATACTCTCGGTTAATATGGTATCAGGGATTTGATCACTAACTCTTTCTGAAAAGAAAAAAACAACTAGGACTTATTCCACCTACGCTTCCTTTGTTCACTATGCTTGACCAGTCAAAACTTGCTACCACCTAAGCCTCCAACACCGAGTCGCCTCCAACACCGAGTCGCACTTTGTCTAAATCACTACCATCCGCCTAAATGGCGATAACTTTGTGCGCTGGTCTCAGTCTGTGCGCATGTATATTGGGGGGCGAGGGAAAATCGTTATCTAACTAGAGATAAGAAGGCACCAATAAAGGAAGACCCAACATATGCTACCTGGGACACTGAAAACACCATGGTTATGATGTGGATTGTAAATTCCATGGATAAAGACATCAACTCCAACTATATGTGTTATCGAATGGCAAAGGAATTTTGGGACGATGTTAACC
>BRYE01000011.1:11210926-11213426 GCA_030159115.1 Actinidia arguta var. hypoleuca | reverse complement strand
TGTTCCTTGATAGTTGACACTACATACGTAACTTTGTAATTACAAAAACATGCCTGCCTTTACAGCTCATCATTAGATAACCCAAAACACCTAACTCAATCCCCAAATTACTCTTTGTTATATGCAAAGGAATTATTTGTACTTCATTATATAATTGAGATTGCACCACATCATTATTTATTACTTATTAAATCGGTTATTTTGCAAGACAATTAGATTAAAATATAATTTAATCATAAATTCTCATAAAATTAATTTTTAATTCATAATATAGCCACAAATTTCATATAACGTTTATAATTATATTTATAAGAATCCATAGACGAAATATGAAGATTCATAAAATTTATCAAATATGTCAATAGAATTCAAATCAAATTCATTCATAAGCAAGATATCTCGTAACAATGGCTAAAAAATTTCATAATAAAACTAATACAATTAATAAAAACAGTTGGATCCCACTTTAATTGATGGGTTCACGGCAAGGTTTGAAGAAATTAAATCATTGTTTGAAGTCACACTAATTTATAACAATGGACATAATCATTCAGAACAAAACTAAAATAATTCATAATCAAATCAATTAAACTCATAAAATAAACTTTAATTGACGGGCTCAACCGCCATATATATATATATATATACACTTCTTTTCTTTGATTTGTTGGGTTGGGTTCAAATGCAAGTGCAATTTTCAATTTAAAATACTCCCATGTGAACGTACCTAAAGGAGTCAGCATGCATAATGACAAATTTAGGCTACAATACACAAATTTAGTCAACGATATAAAACTTATTTAATAGTCATTAGATGATAAATTTTTAATTTAAAATTTTAAATGAATTAATAATTAATAATGATAATTTGAACAATGAGTTTAATTTACTTGTATGAATTGTATTGATTTTATTTTGAATCATAATGATTTTGTTATGAGATGTTTTGTTATAAATAGATTTGCTATGAATTCTATTAATATGTTTGATATTTTTATGAATCTTTATAGCTCTTTTATGACTTCTTATAGATATAATCATAAAAATAATTTAGTCAATTCAAAACATAATTATCGTGGAGTCCATCAATTAAAGTTTACTTTTATGAATTTTATTAATTTTTTATGAATTATTTTGATTTGGTTATGAATAATTATGACCATTGTTATGAATTAATGTGGTTTCAAATAATGAATTAATCAATTTTAAAGTATTAATTGCCGTGAAGCCCACCAATTAAAGTTTACTTTTATGAATTTTATTATTTTATTATGAATTTTATTGATTTTGTTATGAATTTTTGTGGCTATTGTTATAAAATATTTTATTATAAATTCTTTTGTTATATTTGGTAATTTTTATGAATCTTTATGGATCGTTTATGAATTCTTACAGATATAATCATAGACGTTTTATTAAAATTTGTGACAATGTTATGAATCAAAAGATTAATTGTGGTTGAATTATATTTTAATCTAGTTGATTTAAAAAATAACCAATTTGACGAATAAAAAATGGTGAAGTGACACAATCTCAACAACACAATGAGTACAAATAGTATATGATGTATATTGTAGCATTTTCTTTAATTTGTGATTTTAAATTCATTTCTTAAAGTTATATTTGCCGGCTAAATTAAAAAAATAATTTTTAAAACATAAAATTTTAAAAATTCAGACATCATTCAAAAATTAGTGAACCATGTGCCAAGTAAATTTTGAAATCATTTTAGAAGAAATATTGGAAACTAATTAATTTCTTAGCATATATAGTGCATCACATCACCTTCTAATGAAACCTAATAAATCACTATTATCAAGACGAAGACGTAGACTGAATTTAATACATGTTACGTGGGACCTATTATTGAATTTGTAAGGCTTACACAAATATATGATTGTGATATGATGGGACCAAAAGTCCGGACAACCAAATAATTAATTAAACAGTTGAATTTTAAACCCAGTCTCCTACTGGGTTCTTTTAGGATCAATTACTCATATATAATTTTACCCCCTTTAACTTCAAAATTGTACATCTTGACCCCTCCCCCAATTATATAATTGATGAAGCGGCATTTATACTGTTTTTTATAGAGTAGTAAAAGGGTCCAAATCTGTGTTTCCAAATTGAGAGGATTGAGGTACTCCTTAATAGTTAAAGAGGTGTCCATGCAATTACGAAAATGATATCCAACTTATGAATTTGTTTCTTAAAAAAATCATTTTATTGACCACTCTGCCCCCCACCCCTCAATCCAACCCAACATTTGTAACCAAATTTTAGGGTTTAGGCAATGTCTAAAACTTAAAATTTTGAAAAAAAAAAAGAAATCACTCAATCATTCATCAAATATACTAAAATTAAGTGGCGAACAAAAACTGTAGAAATCATGCTAGGTTTTGTACATACCTTTAGGTCTTCAACATCCTCGCTCTAGGCTTGATTAGACAAAATTCCGGCTTCAACATTCAATGTGATTTTATATTGGGGTTCAATC
>BRYE01000011.1:11170926-11190926 GCA_030159115.1 Actinidia arguta var. hypoleuca | reverse complement strand
TCATATATATCTTGTGTTCTACAAATCTCCAATATGCTTTATTGGAACATTCTATTTGTTGGGATTTTTGATCTCACCTGCAATGGAAGCATACCCAAAATTAACAAACACAAAAATAAAGAGAACACATAATATAAGTGGTTTGGCACCGAATTGCCTACGTTCACAGTTAAAAAATAAAATTCACTACATTGAATGATTACAACGTGAGAAAAATAAAATACATCCCAAGAGGAAATTCTCTCTTGCACTCACCACCCACTCCGCTCCGCTTGTATATTCTCTCTTGCACTCACCACCCAATGTGCTTCACACAAGTACAATTTTTTTCTCTCAATATTTTGTACTCTAATTAACTGAATATATATACAACATCAAGAGGTGATCACAAAAGGAAGAAAGAATCCTGAATGTTATGATACATCCCGGATTGCATGCAATCCAATGATTTCACACAATCTGGTCATCCTGGATTATGTACAATCACTGGATTGCATGCCCATGCTCCCTCTCCTTTCTTTATATTGTATAGGTCATATGTATATATATATATATATATATTTGTATAGCTCCATTGTAAATGGAATCTTCTGAATAACAATACATATATATATTATCTCCCTGTCTCTCTACGTGTGTTATTCAACATGGTATCAGAGCCAGAACTTCTGATCTTTTCAAGACTTAGCTCCACCCAGATTCCAAGTCCATTCGCAGATCGAGACATCACTCCAGTTTGTTCTAGTTCGAGTGCCTGAGCAAGAACAGAGAAATTCTTGCTTGCTGCCTAGAAATCAATTTTGTCAAAATTGTGTTTCGGCCACACGAGTTTGTTCGCCTCATCGATACGTGTTTGACAATTAAAACCGCATCAAAAACGGAGTTAACATGAGTCCATACAAGCCAATCAAAGTTCTTCCCCGTCGAGTCAACGGAGGCGCTTCCACCGGCGCCAGAGCAGAAGTAGCCACGTCAGCTGCCTCGTCATTGCCTAGTTAGCTGCACAGTTATTAGCCACATTAGTGACCAGTCAGCATCAGCTGCCACATCATCAGATCTTTTTAGAAATTACAGTTCAACCCTAGTAATGTCTGGAAATTGCATTTTGGCCCCAGAAGTTTCTAAAAATTGCATTTTAGCCCTAAAAGTTTTTAAAAATTTTATTTTGGCCCAAAATAGTAGGATACTATGTGTAATGTTTCAAAAATTTCTTTTATAGTTACAGAAAATTATGACATCACAATGCCACGTATATATATATATATATATATATATATACAGTAGCACTTATATATAGAATATATTATAAGTGTATGAAAACTAATTTAAATGCGCAAGCACTAGTTAAAAGTCCAAATGGTCAAACTTTACTTATTAAAAGTAGTACTGATAATGCTAATATCAGAATACCCAGACCAGTCATTTGGGAAGAAGTTACTCTTCCAGATAGTTGGTTATTAAACAATGAAAATTATCAGAAGAACATAGTAAATGAAGCTGATGATTTAGACTTTATTCAACAGAATTCGGACGGAACAGTCAACATAAGCTTTAAAGATTTAAGAAGAAATACACCTTCTAGACATAGCTTTGATAATAGAAGTATTACTACCAGTCTAGGAAGTACTTCTAAAAAACATAGTAAAACTCCCTCTAGGCATAGCATAGATGGAGAAAACATATCAAATATTTATAAAAATGATATAGATTTTATTAACCCAGTACATACTAAAACTAAATTAAAAGGAGTTGAGTCCTCCCCACAAATTAGTAAAGCTAGATACAGCAGACACCCTCCCTTTGGAAGTAAAGAGGAAGAGGAAGAGGTAGAGTCTTCCAACGAGTCACCTACACAAACAGATTTTGAAGTAAGTACGCCAATTAACCCACAGTTATTAACAATTAAAGCTGAATTTAAATTTGACTTAGTAAAATTATATGAAGAATTTAATTCTAAAAGTAACAAGTCAAAAAGAAAAGAATATAAAAATAATTATTCAGAGAGTAAAAGACAGAGAATTCTTTATGCTTGGCAAGCATTTATGAATGAAATAAGAAATTAAATTAAATTTTTCGACTACTTAGAAAATTATTATAAAAAAGTAAATACGATAACTAAGAGTAAATGGAAAACTGATGATAATAAGGAAATTACTTCTAGTCATCCTCCTTTAGAACCTATACATATAGAGCATAAGGAGACAGTAATAAAAGCTTCGCCTTTTAAAGTACCTGGTGATAATACTGAAATTAAAAAAGTCATAGAACAAAATAATTATACTAATCAATGCTTAAAAACTATTGGTAAGCAATTAGATAAAATTGAAACCATAGTTGAAAGTCATCCAGTACAAAAATCCTCTACTAGTAAAAGTCTAGAAACGCCTATAGTTAAATTACCTAGTAACAGAAGCAAACTTGGATTAAATACTAGTAAGGATAAGAATCATATTAAAAAATTAGAAGAAATCTTCTCTAAGCTTGAAGCTAAGAAGGAAGAAAGCTCTTCTATACATGTTATTAATCAAAATGAACTCAAGTTATCCACGGAAGAATCTTCTACAGATACTTCAGACAGTGAAATTGCTAACTTAGAAAATCAATTTAATGTTAACAAATTAAAATATAATAACAAACCTAATAATGAGGTTTCGATTACAAAGAATTGGTATACACGTCCTAGTCCGCCTGACCTTCAATTTGAAGAAAGGAACTTGGATAATCAATTCTCTGTTGAAGCTAAAAAATTATATGAGTGGAATATAGATGGTTTAAGTGAACATAATATTCTACAAAAATTACATCACATGTCAATGGTTGCAAACAGTTATCTTACAAACTATTTAGATTATTCTCAGTCAGATATTATTGATCTTTTAGCATCTGGTTTTATAGGAATGCTAAAATCATGGTGGGATAAGTATCTCTCAGAAGATCTGCGAGAAAGCATTAAACATGCTGTCCAGATGGATGAGAATAACTTTCCTATTTTTGATGAAAACACAGGGTCAGGAATACCTGATGGAATTAACACATTAATATATACAATTATTAAACATTTTATTGGAACCCCTAGTGATATTCACTCTAGGATCCATGATCAACTCAGTAACCTAAGTTGCCCAACACTTAGTGATTTTAGATGGTACAAAGATGTCTTTACAACTAGAGTCATGATTAGGGACGATTGCACCGCCCCTTTTTGGAAAGAAAAATTTATTAATGGATTACCTAGTCTTTTTGCTCATAAGATTAGAGATGTACTTAGTCAACCTACAGGTCAAATAGAATATAATAAGTTAACCTACGGAGATATCATTAGTACTATTCAAAAAGAAGGATTAAGAATGTGCATTGATATGAAAATTAGTAAACAAGCTAAAAGTGATAAACATAGGGCTAAATACGAGTTAGGAAACTTCTGCGAACAGTATGGTCTACCATCAGTCGCACCTAGTAAAAGAAATCGTATTAAAACATTTAAGCCATATAAGTCACATAAGAAAAATAAGTATAAGACTAAACACTACAGAAAAGATAATAATGATTTTTATAGCAAACCTAGGAGTAAACCCTCCAGTAAGCCATATAAGCATACTAAATCTACTAAAGATGTTATCTGTCATAAATGTGGTAAGAAAGGACACTATAAAAATGAATGTTGGTCAAAAGCTAAAATCAATAAATTACAAATTTCGGAAGAAGATAAAAATAGGATATTTGAAATATTCAAATTAACTAATATAACTAGTTATGAGTCAGATGGAGATAAGTCTGATAGTCAACATAACTCTGAATCTAGTTCATCTAGTAACTACCCGAGTGAAGATGAAGATATTAAAATAGGATGTAATGATAATTGCTGCAAGTTAAATGTCATTACTAAACTTCAGGAAGAAGAAGATGTCCTAATAGAATTAATTAGTAAAATAGAAAATGAAGAATTAAAAAAGCAATACATTAGTAAACTTAGGAATCTGTGGACTGATAGTAAACCTAAAAGTAGTAAACCAGTTATAAGTCTAAACGACACTTTAAACAGGTTTAAAAAAGATAAACAAAAAGAAGTAACCCTACAGGATTTACAATATGAAATAAATCTAGTTAAGAAAGAAATAAAAGATTTAAAGATTAAAGATAAACAATTAGAAGATGAAATAACAGTATTAAAAATTAATGATCAATTTACCAAGTTAGGGAAAACTGGTAATTCATCAGATGAGTCTTCTTCAGGTGAATCTGAGAAAAGTAAACCTCTAAGTCAAGATAGTAGTAGGTTAAATACAATTAAAAAACTTAATATACAAAAATGGCAGGTTAAAGTTAAATTGATAATTAATAACTATGAGTTAGAAGCCATTGCTTTAGTCGACTCAGGAGCTGATGTGAATTGTATTCAAGAAGGAATAATTCCTACTAAATACTATCACAAAACTACTGAAAGATTAAATGCTGCTAATGGAAGTAATTTAAGAGTAAATTATAAATTACCTAAAGTTCACATATGTCAAGATGGAGTTTGTTTTAAAACATCCTTTGTCTTAGTAAAAAATATAACAGACAGAGTAATTTTAGGATTACCTTTTCTCTATTTACTATATCCATTTAGTATTAATACTAACGGAATTTCTACTAAACCTTTAGGTCAACAAGTAATGTTTAAATTCTTAAACAAACCTGAGTCTATCCAATTAAAAAGATTAAAAGACTTCTCCTTGTCTATTAACTTGGTTAATCTTAAAGAAAGTCAAATTAACTATCTTAAAGAAGAAGTTAAATATAAAAGGATTGAAGAACAGTTAGCCGGTAAACAACTTTGTCAAAAGATTGAGCAATTTAGAACTAAGTTAGAACAAGAAGTCTGTTCTACCCTACCTAGTGCCTTCTGGCATAGAAAAAGTCATATGGTTAGTTTACCTTATGTCAAAGACTTTAGTGAAAGTAAAATACCAACTAAGTCTAGACCTATTCAAATGAATGCAGAACTCTTAGAAGTCTGTAAGTCAGAAATAAATGATTTGTTGAAAAATAAAATCATTAGTAAAAGCAAGTCACCTTGGTCATGTTCAGCCTTTTATGTAAATAAAAGTTCTGAAATTGAACGAGGAGTTCCCAGACTAGTAATTAATTATAAACCGTTAAATGAAGTCTTAGAATGGATTAGATACCCAATCCCTAATAAAAAAGACTTAATTAAAAGACTCAGTAATGCATGTGTATTCTCTAAATTTGATTTAAAGAGTGGATTTTGGCAGATCCAAATAAATCCTAATGATAGGTATAAGACTGCCTTTACTACACCCTTTGGTCATTACGAATGGAATGTAATGCCATTCGGATTAAAGAATGCACCTAGTGAATTTCAAAACATAATGAATGAGATATTTAACCATTATAGTCAATTTTCAATTGTTTATATTGATGATGTTCTTTTATTCTCTCAGTCTATAGAAGAACATTGGAAACATTTGAAAATCTTCTTGGAAATGGTCAAAAATAATGGATTAGTCATCTCTTCATCAAAGATAGAACTATTTAAAACCAAAGTCAGATTTTTAGGTTATCATATTCATCAGGGAACATTTATCCCAATTAACAGGTCAATTCTATTTGCGGATAAATTCCCAGATGAAATCACTGATAAAAACCAGTTACAGAGGTTCTTAGGATCCCTCAACTACATAGCAGAATTCTACAAAGACCTTAGGAAAAAGTGTCAACCCCTCTTCGAGAGATTGAAAGAAAACCCTCCTCCTTGGTCTTCTATTCACACTGCTATAGTCAAAGAGTTAAAACAATATGTCAAGACCTTGCCCTGTCTTGGCATTCCTACCGAAAAGTCATTTAAAATTATTCAAACTGATGCCTCTGATGTTGGCTACGGAGGTATTCTCTTACAGAAAGTCACTTCCAGTTCTCCTGAACAAATTGTTCGTTTCCATTCAGGAACCTGGAATTCTGCACAAGTAAACTATAGTACTATTAAAAAAGAAATTTTATCTATCGTACTATGCATTAGTAAATTTCAAGATGATATTTTGAATCAAAGATTTTTGATCAGAGTCGATTGTAAAAGCGCAAAATACGTTTTACAAAAAGACGTTCAAAATATTGCTAGTAAGCAAATATTTGCTAGATGGCAAGCCATTCTAAGCATATTTGATTTTGATATTGAATATATTAAAGGTAGTCAAAATTCTATTCCTGATTTTCTTACCAGGGAATTTTTACAGGGGAAGCCATAGCCATACACATGCCTTTTCCTTGTTCTTACTACAGAAACAGAATAGCCAGATATAGTAACAATATTAAAACCCTTTGGGCAGAAGTTGATATTCTTCTTCAACTCCCTGAATTTGATTTATTAATACTAAGTCACTATGAAAACATCTGTCAGTTCCACAGAGAGATTAGTCATTTAAAAAGTCATCTGATTACTCTTAGTTACTGCTAATTTCTTTCTTTTCAGATGTCATCCAGTAAGAAGGAATCTTCCAACAAGAAACAACTTTCTCTTGTTCCTCCTCTTACTCTAGTTAACAGGTTTCAGTCCCTTGGAACAATTCCAAGACAGTCATACTCTTCAGCCCTTGCATCAGAGTCAGCCAGTCAACTACAAATGACCACCTTCAAGTCATCAAAGTCAGATTATGTCCAGAAACCCCTAGTCCATAATCTCTTCCACAGAGAACCAGTCCACAAAAATATCCATGATCCTATTGATCTGGTTAGTCATTTCTTCCCGCCTGGATGGCATTTCATTCCTCACCATCCAGATAAGTCAATTTCTTTTTATAAAGATATTCTATTAAAACATGAGTCAGTCGTATTTAAACCTATTTTCGATAGAGTCAACAAAAATAAAATTATTTATCACTCCATGTATATTCACAATATTGTATCTCTTGATGAGTGGGGTCATCCTTCCTTATTAAGAACACTCTCTGGTCATTCTCTCCAGTATAATTATTATGATTATATGGAGGCCTGGTTTAAAGTCATTCTCCACCAAAATGAATCATTTACCCACTCTTGGTTCTTTCAATTTGATCACAAATTCAAGTCAGTCATTCCTTCATGGTTCTTAAGATGGTGGAATTACCACGGAGCAGTTCCTGATATTCTTCCTATTGAACTTATGGACCAAGTCAACTATTTTTCTTCCCAATTCAAAATAAATGCACACAATAGTCAATTCCCCATACTACTTCTTTTTACAAGTAAATACAAAGTCCCATGGATTTTCAAATGGCAATATAGTTTGTCCAACAACATTGTTGCCAGAGTTCACTTTGTTAAATGGTGGGATATGTTCAAATATCCCAGAGTCATTGATCAAGTAAAAACAGAATTTCCAGTAAAGGTTCCCACTCCAGTCAAACCTATCACAACGGTTCCCATTCAACAGGTCCCCATGGACCCTTACCAGTCATCTAGGCAAATCCCAGCTGCCTCCTCTCAGTCAAAATCCAGATCTAGCAGGCCTTCTTCCAGTAAATCTAAAGGAAAGGCCCAATCTTCTAGTCCAACTAATGAAGACTTGCTCAAAATGTTTAGCCAGTTCATCAAGGCCCAAGCCCAAGCAAAGACAGAAGCCCAGATTGAAAAGTCAACAGAAGAGTCATCTGAAGACGAAGGTCAAAGCTCTGAGGCCTCAGTTGATTCCTCTAGTAAAAAACCCTACGCGTTCCAGTCACAAGAGGCCCAAGACCCATTTGCTTGAATTATTAGGCTTCAGTCACTACTGTCTTTTCATTGACAGAAAAGCTGCCGAAATAATTATGCAAAGGGAAGTCACTAGTCACTTTTCCGACAAAAGTCACTATTCAGCACTATTCATCTACAGGGAAAAGTAGCCGAAAGTGTTGTTCCGACAAAAGTCACTATTCAGCACTATTCATCTACAGGGAAAAGTAGCCGAAAGTGTTGTACTTTTCACCTTTCACTGTAGCACTTTTCCTGTTTAGTCACTTTTTCTTTGTCTATTTAAACAAAGTTAAACGGAGGAGATAGGGGTCGGATTCCAGAACTCCTTCCTTTGCTTCTCTCTTCCCTGCTCTGAGAAAAATTCTCCCTTGTAAAAGTTAAATATGTTTGTAGTGTTTGTAGCAGTTTGCGCCTGCATCCTCTACTTTCAGTAAAACCTTGTAAGTTCCTTTGTATCAGTTAAATTGTATTTTCAGTTCGTATCAATTAAATTGTATTTTCATTCAGTATTAAATTGTAATTTAAGTTTTCAGTTTCAAATTCATTGCGAAAATTTAAATTGTAATTTAAGTTTTCAGTTTCAAATTCATTGCGAAAATGAATTTCTCAGATTCACCTGAAGAAGACTCATCTGATGAATTACCAGTTTTCCCTAACTTGGTAAATTGATCATTAATTTTTAATACTGTTATTTCATCTTCTAATTGTTTATCTTTAATCTTTAAATCTTTTATTTCTTTCTTAACTAGATTTATTTCATATTGTAAATCCTGTAGGGTTACTTCTTTTTGTTTATCTTTTTTAAACCTGTTTAAAGTGTCGTTTAGACTTATAACTGGTTTACTACTTTTAGGTTTACTATCAGTCCACAGATTCCTAAGTTTACTAATGTATTGCTTTTTTAATTCTTCATTTTCTATTTTACTAATTAATTCTATTAGGACATCTTCTTCTTCCTGAAGTTTAGTAATGACATTTAACTTGCAGCAATTATCATTACATCCTATTTTAATATCTTCATCTTCACTCGGGTAGTTACTAGATGAACTAGATTCAGAGTTATGTTGACTATCAGACTTATCTCCATCTGACTCATAACTAGTTATATTAGTTAATTTGAATATTTCAAATATCCTATTTTTATCTTCTTCCGAAATTTGTAATTTATTGATTTTAGCTTTTGACCAACATTCATTTTTATAGTGTCCTTTCTTACCACATTTATGACAGATAACATCTTTAGTAGATTTAGTATGCTTATATGGCTTACTGGAGGGTTTACTCCTAGGTTTGCTATAAAAATCATTATTATCTTTTCTGTAGTGTTTAGTCTTATACTTATTTTTCTTATGTGACTTATATGGCTTAAATGTTTTAATACGATTTCTTTTACTAGGTGCGACTGATGGTAGACCATACTGTTCGCAGAAGTTTCCTAACTCGTATTTAGCCCTATGTTTATCACTTTTAGCTTGTTTACTAATTTTCATATCAATGCACATTCTTAATCCTTCTTTTTGAATAGTACTAATGATATCTCCGTAGGTTAACTTATTATATTCTATTTGACCTGTAGGTTGACTAAGTACATCTCTAATCTTATGAGCAAAAAGACTAGGTAATCCATTAATAAATTTTTCTTTCCAAAAAGGGGCGGTGCAATCGTCCCTAATCATGACTCTAGTTGTAAAGACATCTTTGTACCATCTAAAATCACTAAGTGTTGGGCAACTTAGGTTACTGAGTTGATCATGGATCCTAGAGTGAATATCACTAGGGGTTCCAATAAAATGTTTAATAATTGTATATATTAATGTGTTAATTCCATCAGGTATTCCTGACCCTGTGTTTTCATCAAAAATAGGAAAGTTATTCTCATCCATCTGGACAGCATGTTTAATGCTTTCTCGCAGATCTTCTGAGAGATACTTATCCCACCATGATTTTAGCATTCCTATAAAACCAGATGCTAAAAGATCAATAATATCTGACTGAGAATAATCTAAATAGTTTGTAAGATAACTGTTTGCAACCATTGACATGTGATGTAATTTTTGTAGAATATTATGTTCACTTAAACCATCTATATTCCACTCATATAATTTTTTAGCTTCAACAGAGAATTGATTATCCAAGTTCCTTTCTTCAAATTGAAGGTCAGGCGGACTAGGACGTGTATACCAATTCTTTGTAATCGAAACCTCATTATTAGGTTTGTTATTATATTTTAATTTGTTAACATTAAATTGATTTTCTAAGTTAGCAATTTCACTGTCTGAAGTATCTGTAGAAGATTCTTCCGTGGATAACTTGAGTTCATTTTGATTAATAACATGTATAGAAGAGCTTTCTTCCTTCTTAGCTTCAAGCTTAGAGAAGATTTCTTCTAATTTTTTAATATGATTCTTATCCTTACTAGTATTTAATCCAAGTTTGCTTCTGTTACTAGGTAATTTAACTATAGGCGTTTCTAGACTTTTACTAGTAGAGGATTTTTGTACTGGATGACTTTCAACTATGGTTTCAATTTTATCTAATTGCTTACCAATAGTTTTTAAGCATTGATTAGTATAATTATTTTGTTCTATGACTTTTTTAATTTCAGTATTATCACCAGGTACTTTAAAAGGCGAAGCTTTTATTACTGTCTCCTTATGCTCTATATGTATAGTTTCTAAAGGAGGATGACTAGAAGTAATTTCCTTATTATCATCAGTTTTCCATTTACTCTTAGTTATCGTATTTACTTTTTTATAATAATTTTCTAAGTAGTCGAAAAATTTAATTTCATTTCTTATTTCATTCATAAATGCTTGCCAAGCATAAAGAATTCTCTGTCTTTTACTCTCTGAATAATTATTTTTATATTCTTTTCTTTTTGACTTGTTACTTTTAGAATTAAATTCTTCATATAATTTTACTAAGTCAAATTTAAATTCAGCTTTAATTGTTAATAACTGTGGGTTAATTGGCGTACTTACTTCAAAATCTGTTTGTGTAGGTGACTCGTTGGAAGACTCTACCTCTTCCTCTTCCTCTTTACTTCCAAAGGGAGGGTGTCTGCTGTATCTAGCTTTACTAATTTGTGGGGAGGACTCAACTCCTTTTAATTTAGTTTTAGTATGTACTGGGTTAATAAAATCTATATCATTTTTGTAAATATTTGATATGTTTTCTCCATCTATGCTATGCCTAGAGGGAGTTTTACTATGTTTTTTAGAAGTACTTCCTAGACTGGTAGTAATACTTCTATTATCAAAGCTATGTCTAGAAGGTGTATTTCTTCTTAAATCTTTAAAGCTTATGTTGACTGTTCCGTCCGAATTCTGTTGAATAAAGTCTAAATCATCAGCTTCATTTACTATGTTCTTCTGATAATTTTCATTGTTTAATAACCAACTATCTGGAAGAGTAACTTCTTCCCAAATGACTGGTCTGGGTATTCTGATATTAGCATTATCAGTACTACTTTTAATAAGTAAAGTTTGACCATTTGGACTTTTAACTAGTGCTTGCGCATTTAAATTAGTTTTCATACACTTATAATATATTCTATATAAGTGCTACTGTGTGACTTCCTTCTAACATTTCTGTGAAGGCACCTGTAGTCTTAATATTTAAAGTGACTGCTTTAGTAATATGCGGATCACCAAGACTTAAGGTAAAATCAGGATAACAGTTGAAATGAACTGGTCCATCATTTAATCCTGTTTCAAGTAATCCCATAAGACTAGTTTTAAAATTTTTAAATCTAGCATCTCTTAATCCTAAGATTATAGACGCATTCTTACCTTTAATTGTTAATGGTTTTACTGCGACTTGGACAAGTCCTATGTGAATAAAATTGTGACCTCTCGATCTATGTTCTTTCATAGAATCTTTACTAAGTAGGCTACATGACTCGTACTCCTTAGTTAAAGCGTAGACTTGTTCAACAGTTTTTACTTTCATATCTGTAATAAAAGATGACTGTAAAAAACTTGTTTTATAAATTTGTTTAATAGGTATTTTAGGTATGTTCCAATTACCTAAATCAATATCTAAATCTTGATATTCATGTTCTTCTTCATTAACTATATTTGGTATAGTTGTCAAAGAAGACCGTGAGCTAACTGAAGAGCTACTTCTAAATAATCGACTCATGACTCTAGTTTTCTAAAAGTATTTTACTCAATCTAAGTTCTTGACTCATTTACTATGTTTTTGGCACATACGTTGGTTTCATATATATATATATATATATATATATATATATCATTATGGGCTTGGGTGAGATTGAACCCATTTAATTTAATTAGGCCACTTGTGGGATGGTTGGGCCCAAGTATAAATTACATTGGGTTTAGATGGTTTTGGGAGTGGGTTGTGAGAAAGTGGGCCAAATGCTTGGCCCATGAATTGTTTGACTTTAATAGAGTTGGCCAAACAAGGCTTAAGGCTAAGTTGGGTATTTAGTGTCTCTCTCTCTCATTTATGACCAAGAACTTAAATGCTCTTTTCTCTCTCTCTCTTTCTCTCTCTCTCGGTTTTTCATTGTGAGCTTAGATTTGTGTGTATTGGAGTGAGGCTTGAGTGGTGGTTCTTGGAGAAAGATTATCTACTCATCAAGGGCGTCGATTTGAGCCAAGAAAGTTTGGAATCAGAGTTCTAGGGTTTGTCTCATCTTCTTCACTATTGTTGGAGTTTCTTGCTTGGATTTGAAGTAAATGGGATTTTTCTTGTGGGGTTTAGTTTTGGGTTATTGTTAATGGCTTATACAAAGCCTATTGAGGCATTATTTTGAGTGTTGAACCCTAAATAGAAGATTTGGTTTGTTTGAAAGGTTCGAAGTTCTGAGATTCAAAAATCGTCTGTTTTCTACGATGTCTACTGATAGTACTTTTACACTACCAGTAGTTATTTTTTGTATTTTTTCACTGGATGGTTCCCTACCGATATTGACTTTTTCACTACCGATAGTGATTTTTTTACTACCGTTAGTGAATTTTTATATTTTGTCTATGGATTGTCTTGTCTACCGGTAGTGCCCAGACTTCTACCGGTAGTGACCTGCAGAAATATTTTGTGAAAACTTTTTAAAGTAAATATACTTGGATATAGTTATGGTTATGAGTATGGCTTAGAACAAATGCATGAGAGTGATGTTAATAATGATTATTATCGATGATTTTTAATACTTACATGATATCAGTTATGGTTGTGATTACGAGCATGGATTATAGTAAATACATTTTAATTGTTTCGATAATGGTTTACTATAAACGGTTTAAATACTTATATAGTATTTGTTGTATTAAAACTTTTAGTAAAAAATGCAAAGTGTATGTGTGTGGAAATTTGAAAATAGTTTGGGAGTGACATGCTAGAATATACCGAATTAGGTACGTCGTGTACTAGGAATGAGATGGCTTAGATTAAGTCAAGGTTAAAGTCTTTGATGGCAATTATGCAACAGTAGGGAGTGTCACCCCTACGGTGAAAGTTTGAAAAGTTGGCAAAATTTGAAAGTCCTAGATGGCAAAAAGGTACACACAGAAGGCATGTCAAGGCCTACGGTGAAAGTATGAAAAGTTGACAAACGATTGAAAGTCCTAGATGACAACAGTATACACAAAAGGCATGTCAAGGCCTAAGATGAAAGTTTAGAAAGTTGACAAACGGTAGAGATGTTAATGTCTACGTTGAAAGCTCGAGGTGTGGATCAAATGTTGCCTCATGTGCATGGTGCATAATGAGGTTGGTTAGGGATATGGTCCTAGGTGTGGTATACGAAATGGTAAGAGTTTTGTTTTTGAGAAAAAGCAAAAATTTGATAAATAATAGAATGAGAAATGACAAGTGTTTTTTTGTTAAAAGTCGAGAATGTGATAAACATGGATGATTTTTGAAATCATGGATTGAAATCAAAATCTATATTTTGATATGAATGAGAGCATATTTTATTGCATTATGTTTTTATTGTATAGTTATGTATTATAGTTTTGGCTTGAGACATCAAGTCCATTGTTAAACCTTTTCAAGATAACTCACTTTTACTAAAATAAATTTCAGGTACCGAGGGTTATCCTGAATCTTGAGGCATGTGGATGTCGGTCGTGTAGTTTATTTTGATAAACATATTAACATATAATTTTGAAAATTATAATATTCTTTTGGCCTGGTGTGGGTATTGTCCATGGAGTATTATCCATACTTTGTATTTGATAGCTCATGGAGAGCATGGTCCCATGGGAAGGATATATGTACTGTATTCTGATGTAATGCCAAATATATTTATCATCTTATTTTGTTTGACTTTTTCGCATTTGAGTTGTATGCTTACGTGACCGTGTCTTGGTTTGACCGGGGCATGACATTATGGCACGCTCTGAAGTTTTCCAACCTATCACTGTGATCCTTGAGGGCACCAACTATATCCCTTAGGCCCAAGCTATGTCTAGCTTCCTCAAGGGCCGCAAACTTTGGCGCTATGTTATTGGCACGATCCTAACACCTACCCAAGATAGAGGCGAGGCCGAAAACAAATTCTTAGAGAGCTTTGAGGATTGGGATAGAAAAAACCATCAGATAGTCACGTGGTTTCGTAACACCTACTCCCCATCCATCAGTTTGCAATTTGGTCAATTTGAGATTGCCAAAGCCATTTTGGAGTTTCTTATGCAACGTTACTCCACCAAGGACTTGATCCATTAGTATGAACTCTTGACTTCCCTCCACTCCCTCAAGTAGAGTCTTGGTTAGTCTATCAACTCTTTTCTCTCTCTTTAGGATCAGTGACACCCTCTGAGCCTGTATGGGTAGATACTACTAATGCTGAGTTATTCCTTGCCTACCGAGACCAACAGCGACTAGTCACATTTTTTTATGGCTCTGACTGATACTTTTGAGCCTATTTGTGCTGCTCTTCTCCACCACAGTTCTTTTTCTACCTTAGAGCAAGCCATTTCTGAGCTTCTCTCTGAAGAAACCAGATTGGGCCCTTTTCGCCCTTCTCACACTGAGGTCATTCTTGCTGCTCCTTCTCCACGAGGCCCTCCACATGGCTTTTCTCAAGCTGGTTCTTCTGCTCCATCTAGGGTTGGTACTTCTATTAGTCCCTATTGCCGATATTGTCATAGCACCGATCATGGTCTTCTAGCTGCCCTATCCATACTTGCTACTTTTGTCACTAGACATGTCCTAGTCATTACCCGTCTGCTTGTTCAAAGAATCCAAACCCAACATCTACTAGAGCTCCAGCTAAGCCACACTCTCAACAGCATTGGTCTACTTCCCGCTTTGCTATGGCCATCACTAAGGAATCTCCTACACCTTCCTCAGTCGATATTTCCATCAGTGATATCAAGGCATTTCTCTGACAATGTGCCTCTTCCTTCGGTAATCCACCTCCTACTGCACTCTCTACCCTGCCACAACAGGAACATCATCTTCGTATTTTGACTCAGGTTGTTGTAATCACTTGAACTCTGATTTCTCGTTATTTTGTTCTTGTCATCCTAGTACTCATGTTCCTCGTATTAGCACTGCTGATGTTATTTATATGCATGTTGATCATGTTGGTTCTATGTCTACTTCTAATCTCTCCTTTCCCCATACCTACTGCATCCCTTCTCTTACTCTTATCCTTATCTCTATTGGTCAACTTTTTGACCTTGGTCTCACTTTCTCTCCCTCTGGTTGTATTATGCAGGATCCCTGGACAGGACAAACTCTTGGGATAGACCGTAGATGTGGTCAACCTTTTGAACTAGTGGATCTTCATGTCTCCGCTTAGCATCCTCCACCCGTCGTTTCTACTTATGCCTCACCATCATCTTTTCATCTTTGGCATTCTCACCTTGGTCATATTTCTCTTTGTCGTTTGCGTCGATTAATCTCAAGTGGTCAGTTAGACTCTATTAGTCCTAAACCACTTGATTGTGTGTCTTGTCAACTTGCAAAACAACTGATTCTACCTTTTAATAATAGTGATTTTGTTACCTCTGTTCCCTTCGACCTTGTTCATTCTGATGTCTAGGGACCCTCTCCACACAATACCATGGGTGGTGCAAAATACTTTGTCATTTTTGTGGATGATTATACACGATTTACCTAGATCTACTTACTCCATAATAGATCTAAACTGCCTCAAACCTATCGAGATTTTGCTTCCATGATCCACACCCAATTTTCCCTACCCATCAAAGTATTTCGCTCTGACAATGCCATGGAATACAAAGATCATTTGTTCCTCCACTTCCTCGGCCAACAAAGGACCTTCCCTCATCGCTTTTGCCCTGACACTTCTTAACAAAATGGCCACACTGAACGTAAACACTATCATATTCTTGACATTGTCCATACCCTTCTTATCTCCTTATCTTGCCCTGAACATTTCAAGGGGAAGCCGCTCTCACCGCTATCCATACCATCAACCGTACTCCATCTCCTCTTTTGGATGACCAATCCTTTTATGAACGGTTGTATGGTCTTCCTCCTTCTTATAACCATCTTTGTGTCTTTGGTTGCGCCTATTTTGTCCTTCTTCAGCCTCATAGGCACAGAAAATTAGAGCCTCACACTCGTCTTTGTTGTTTCTTGGGATATGGGATAAAACATAAGGGTTATCACTGTTGGGATCCTCAATCCAAACGGCTTTGTGTGTCCTATCATGTCATTTTTTGGAAACATAAAATGTTCTATTTCATGTCTTCATTTCATCTGTCTACTCCTTCCTCCCCCTCTTTCTTTATTGATCCATTTATTGCTTTATTTCCTGCAAATGGTCTTGAGGTCGCTGATGCTAGTTCACTTTCATATCCATCTACGATGTTTACTAAGATGTTTGCTCCGCTTGAGGATCTTGCCACTCCCTCATCATCACCTGAGCTTCCAGTGATTCTAATACCTTAACCGTCCCTTGCTACTCATTCTCTTGTTCTTCCCCTTCGCCGGTCTGCCTAAGTAAAAACGACTCCTACTCATCTTCGTGACTATCACTGCTTTGTTACGGTATTGTATCATCATGAACCTCATTCTTATCGTGAGGCCAGTTCTAACCCTATATGGCAGCAAACAATGATTGAGGAACTATAGGCCTTGGCCAAAACTTATACTTGGGATTTTGTGGACCTCCCTCATGGTAAAAAAGCAATTGGCTGCAAATGGATTTACAAAATCAAACCCTGCTATGATGGTTCGATTGAGCTATACAAAGCTTGCCTTGTTGCCAAAAGGGTATGCTCAAGAGTATGGGATTGACTATGATGAGACATTTTTCCCAATTGCTAGGCTCACCTCTGTTCGCAGTCTACTTGCTCTTGTTGTCATTCGCACATGGCCGCTACATCAGATGGATGTCAAAAATGCATTTCTGAATGAGGATCTTTCTGAGCTTTGCCAAGTTCAGTTCCACTAGTTTGAACTTTGGCTTTTCCACTTGCCCTTATGACTCTGTCCTTTTTTCGGTGCTTTGATTGGGGTATGAAACTTCTTCTACTTTATGTTGATGACATACATGATTATCACAGCGCGATGATCTCTACGGTATCGTTGAGCTGAAAGATTTCGTTTGCACCCAGTTTGAAATTAAGGATCTTGGCACCACCAGCTACTTTTTGGGTCTTGAGATTCTGTTTGATAATGATGGCTATTATCTCTCTCAAGCTAAATATTCTTCTGATCTTCTCTCTTGGGCTGGGCTCACTGATAGCAAGATTGCCTCCACTCCCCTCGAGCAAAATCTAAGGCTTACCCTTATGGATGGCACACCTCTTTCAGATGTCACCCTCTACCGTCAGCTAGTTGGCAGTCTTGTCTATCTCATGATCACTCGTCCAGACATTGCTTTTACTGTTCATCAAGTCAGTCAATTTCTATCAGCTCCTCGTTCCACTCATTATACTGTTGTTCTCCGCATTTTTCGCTATGTCAAGGGTACTCTCTTTCATAGTTTCCACTATTCCTCCCATTCCTCCCTTGAGCTTGGTGTCTACTCTGATGCTGATTGGGTTGGTGATCCTATCGACCGTCGATTCACCACTAGCTTTTATTTCTTCTTAGGATCTTCTTTTATTTCTTGGCGAAGCAAGAAACAGACGATTATTGCTCGCTCCAGCATTGAGGCTGAGTATTGTCCTCTCATTGATACTACGCAAGAGCGCATTTGGCTTCGACGGTTGCTTTCTGGCATGAGTGTTTCTCATTCTGGTGCTACTACACTCCATTGTGACAATCATAGTGCCATGAAAATTGCTCACAATGATATTTTTCATGATCGTACCAAACGCATTGAGATCAATTGCCATTTCTTCCGTCAGCATGTTGGCAATGGCATTGTGCTTCTTCAGTTGGTTTCTTCTGCTGATCAGATTGCCGACATCTTCACCAAAGTACATCCTCCCGGACGCTTTCTTGATTTAGTTTCCAAACTCCAGATGGCTTTTACATCACCGCTTTGTGTTTGAGGGGGATGTTACGATACATCTCAGATTGCATGCAATCCGATAATTTCACACAATCCGTATTTCACATAATTCGGTATGCGGATTGTGTGAAATCATCGGATTGCATGCCCACGCTCCCTCTCTTTTCCTTATATTGTATAGGTCATATGTATATATATAACTGTATAGCTCCATTGTAAATGGAATCTTCTGAATAACAATACATATCTCTCTATTTCTCTCTCTACGTGTTATTGAACACCGAATATATCTACTATTGCCAATCCAATTAAGAAAGTATTGTCACTTGGAATTGCATCCAAGTTAAACACCAATATCGCCCCAACGTGGGTGATCCCAACAATATTGGGGTCTTCAGCTATTTGAGATGTATCCAAAAGCTCATAATATGGATCTAACCTTGACCGCTGGGTAAGCTTGAGCCCGTGTATGATTTATAGAGCTTAAAACTATGGACGATGGTGTAGAATTGTGGGGCAAAAACAGGACTAGGCTTCTCTTAAGTCCAATTTTGGACTGTATAGGTACAATTCAAGTATTTTGGGTCCGTTTTGATGATCTATACTCACTTATATTGTAGACTTCATCGATGATTATAATACTGTAATAAATTACTTTGATCGAATACAGATAAATGTTTGATCAATATTAGTTTATAATAAGATAATGAGCTACACTCATTAAATTATAAATAATACAAAACGAATATCAATATGTATCCTATCAATATGATTATTTATAGTATTGATTTTTAATAATGAAATTTATAATATGAACGGTTTCAAAATCAAAATAGGCCCTAAATGCTTAATCTGCATAAACAATTAGATCTTAGAGAAGTTGTGTTCCAAAAATAAGTGAAAGCTCTGCCAAGATAACAAACATCTATTTCAATTTATTCTCAAATTCCTTACCCCACAAAATAAAAGGGAGAATGAAGTGATTTCAGGTCCCCAAATAATAATGCGATCTTTCACCCTATTATGCTAACGAACAGGCGACCAAACAGTATTTCTAAAATTAGTGTATGTTCTAAAGGCTTTGAGTTTACCTTTTTTCGTACTTATTTTTAGAGACTTTTCTCAAGCTTTGAGCGATTTATTTTTTACGTCTTAAATAAAGCAATCGGAATTATAAAACAAATGAACCACATTTCAAAATGCCTAGAAAAAATTAATCTTTGCAACTATCTTGACTTTTTTGTCGTTAGTGAATTTTTATCCTTTGATACATTTTTTTCCCAATCCTTTCGGCTGTTTTAGAAAACACCACGATTTTTTTTGATTGATAGTTTTTTGAAAATTGTTTTCATGGATTGTTTTGAAAAGAACACACTAGTGGGAAGAAATCAAAAAGATGTTTCAGATTCCCAAATATCATTTGTTCTAAACAAAATAAGATATAAAATTATGATTTTCTTTGTTTTTAAAATGGGTTCTAAAAATATCTAGAAAACTTACAACAACTAAAATGGGAAAGAGACAAAGAAAAGTTAAATTTTTTTTTTCAAAAACAAATACATTGAAAAAAAAACATTATGAAAAAAAACGAAAACACGTAATCAACTAAACATTTCACATAATTCCCTGCTGTTACAAATGCATAAGAGTTAATAAATATTTTTGGTATTTTAGAATAAAAATAAGAACTAAGGAAATCGTCAAATCAATATATTGTTCTCTAATTCAACAATTTTTCCTTCTATCCCAACATAAATATATAAACAAATGGATAATCAGCTACCTAAACTTATCTCTACCTCACAACTTTTGTTTGGATAAGTAAAACAATTTTTGATGGTATAATCATCTTGCTGCAAAGAAAGAAAAAAGAATAAAATTTTCGATG
>BRYE01000011.1:11143426-11158426 GCA_030159115.1 Actinidia arguta var. hypoleuca | reverse complement strand
ATTAAGGTTGTGGGCAATTTGGTGTTCAAGGTCTGAGAAGGAGGCTCTAGATTTTTTTCTAATGCACATTCTGTAATAGCTTCAACTGAAATATATAAGCTGCTGGGATTTCACGAAATAAGTTTATGGAACTTTAGAGAATGATTATTTTGGAATTTGAACGTTGGAATTTTGTCTACAGAGGCTGGTTATAATTTGAACTATGAATTTTTACTTACTACTACTACTACTACTAAGAATTAAACAGATGAGATTTACGGAGGCAGTTATGAATAAAAGAATCCCTATCATTTATTTTCCTGTGTAAATGCCTCCACAAATCCATGATTCATACTTAGGTTTAAGAATTTCAACAATCGCTGGAAAACTGGTACTAATTATTGTTGAACAGAATGAAGACTTGTTTAGATGTATATGCATATGGGTGTGTGTAAAAGGCGGGAGGGAGTGAAGAGTGTTTGCTTATTGGCTGTTTTTTCGATTGGACTTAAATGTAGAAATGGGAACTAGCGGCACGAATATAAAAGTCACCCTTGCAACTAAGACCATTTACTTGTGAGAAGTAATTTTTGGTATGCTTAGATGGCTCAGACCCCTGTAAAATAAACTTCAAACGCCCTTTGTCATTGGGTAGATCAGGTTGACGAAGCAACATGTCTATGCTCTCCTTTCTTGAAGTTATAGGATATTGAAACTTGAGTAGAATCTATGTTTTCAATGCACGATAATTAAATCTGTTTTAATGATGAATACAAGCAATCAAATCTATGTTTCCAATAAGCACACTACACAATTATCAACCTATTGTCCAAGATAGTGCTGCCACTGCCATACATTTCTCTCCATTTTTTTTTTCGAAATCAAAATATTATCAACACAAGGTTCACTTGGACTTATCAACAGCAATCAAATCTATGTTTCCAATAAGCACACTTCACAATTATCAACCACTATTGTCCAAGATAGTAAAGCCACTGCCACACATTTCTCTCCATTTTTTATTTTCTAATTGTTTTTTTATCAGTAATGATTTTTTTCTCATTTTCATTTTAACAGGGACAACTTCATGGTTCTAAGTGTCTTACATGGTTGATGTCTTGATTTTTATAGTGTGTTTACAATATGCTTGTGGTTTATAACAAATTAGTATTGTTTTATTCAATGAGGTTAACCTTTTGTAAAACAAGTTTGGTAGTGATTAGAGTAGGCAATGAAATTTCTTTTTCCAGTCGAGCACCCTTCAACAATTATTTATGTTTAATGTGATGCTGATGGATCCCATGTATCGTCCTAGTTTAATGAAGGCTGGTATTCCACCATTTGCTGGGTCAGACTTAGTTTTAAGCCCTATGCAGTGGAGTAGTTATGTTGTTGGTAAGTGTACAGCTTACAAGGGTCAAGTTATATCCGTGTCTGTGCTTGTGAGGGTGGGTGCATGGTGTTTTTTTTTTAAAAATGTTTCTAATGATTATTTGATTTATGGTTAACAATTGACTTTTGGTTTGTTGTTAGACTAGCATTTATGCCAATCAATTCGGTGCTAGAAATACATTCATTAGCTGTCTTACATCATAGTATGGTTAAGTTTGACTTTTCTGGAATATGATAGTTACTGAAGGGTATTGGGACTTGGAAGCATGTTGGAAAATCATAAAGATATTTGATAGTAATTACCAAGTTTAAATAACTATAAATTAAAAATGTATCTTTATTAGGTAAACTAATTAGTTATTCTTTTCCTAGTTTAGATTTTCAGAAATTATTCAATATATGAGAAATTCATTCCCAAACTATTTTATCTGTTTTGATGGTATCAAAGTTAGCAATTGCTTGCTGACTCCTTTCCCGTGCTTCCGTCCTCTGTTTCTCTCTTTTGTTTCCTGTTCTCTGTCTCGACTGTAGCACCATGTCTAATATTTCAATTGAGTTCAATGCTGTCTCACCTTCTTCCTCTACTGCAAACTTATCAAAAGGTAATGAAACCAACTTTGTGGATCACTCTGTTCAAATTACCACTATCTGCTTGAATGGTGATAATTTTTTGCGATGGTCTCAATTGGTTCGCATGTAGATCCGAGGGCGTGGGAGGATAGGCTATTTGACTGGTGAAAAACCAACCCCTGTGGAAGACTTGGGATGCTAAAAATTCCATGGTCATGACATGGTTTGTGAATTTCATGGAAGAGGATATTAACTCTAACTATATGTGCTATTCAACAGCACAAAAGCTTTGGGAGAATGTAAACCAGATGTATTCAGATTTGGGTAATCAATCTCAAAATTTTGAGTTGACTCTCAAACTTGGTGAGATGCATCAAGGAGAGGATAATGTTACCAAGTGTTTCAACTCCCTGAAACAGGTGTGGCTATTCAATATCTATGAATGGAAATCGATAGAATATAGCCATCATCACAAGAAAATTGTGGTGGAGAATCGGATTTTTAAATTTCTTCCTGGCCTCAACAATGAATTTGATGAAGGGAGAGAATTATTGGAAGACAACTCCTTTCTTCAATTGGTGATGTTTTTTCAGAGGTAAGGAGACAGGAGAGTCGAAGAAATGTGATGCTAGGCAAGAAAGGACCCGGTGTTGTTGTTGAAAGATCTGCCTCAGTGGTTGTTGATGCAAATTCTAGTAAAGTCATCATTTACCAGGGTAAGAATGATGACAAATCACGAGTTTGATGTGATTATTGCTGCGCCACACTCGGGAGACTTGTTGGACAATTCATGGCAAACTAACAAATTGGAAGAGCAGCAAGCTTGGTGACAGATCTGACCGAGCTTTTCCTATTGCCAATGAAGCCGAGGTCAGCCCCTTTACTAAAGAGCAGATGGAGCATCTTCTTACACTACTAAAATCCAATAATCCAATTCATCATCTGGTATTCCTAGTGTTTCTTTGGCTCAGACAAGTAATAAACTTAATGCTCTATCTTCTTGTCTAAATTCATCCGCTCCTTGGATAATTGATTCAGGAGCCTCTGATCATATGGCTAGGTCTTCGCATTTATTTAAATCTTATTCACCATATTCTGAAAATGAAAATGTTAGAATTGCAGACGGTAGTTTTTTATTTATTGCAGGTAAATGCTTAATAACAATCTTAGAAAGAATAGATTTTAAATCTGTTCTTCATGTTCCTAAACTTGTTTGCAATCTCTTATTCGAAAGCAAATTATCCAAAGATTCTAATTGTTGTGTTGCCTTCTTTGAATCTCATTGTACTTTTTAGGAGCAGTACTCGGGGAGGATGATTGGCAGTGCTAGGAGGGTAAATGGTCTCTTATATTTTTGATGATAGTCTATCTAGTAATAAAAGCGCCCAAGGCTTTATTAGTATCAGTTCTATCTGTGTTCATGAACAAATAATGGTTTGGCATTGTAGATTAGGCCATTCTAGTTTTTCTTATCTAAAACATTTGTTTTCATCGTTGTTTAAAAATATAGAGACTACATCTTTTTAATGTGAAAGTTATTTTTTGTCCAAAAGTCATCGTGCAACTTATCTTCTTAAACCTTATCGTTCATCAAATCCATTCTATTTATTCATAGTGATGTGTGGGGGCCTTCAAAGGTTACTACTATGTCAGGAACAAGGTGGTCTGTGACATTTATAGATGACCATACTTGTCTTTGCTGGATTTATCTAATGCGTGAGAAGTCTGAAGTTGAAAAATTATTTAAATATTTTTACAATATGATTGAAAATCAATTTTAAACAAAAATTAGTATACCTCAATCCGACAATGGAACGAAGTATTTCATTTGATGATTTCTGTCCAAATGGATAAAACGGTAGTGATTATTTGTTCTAAGAATTTTGTTTGACTGTATAATATTCTCCCTCTTGTGCTGTGATCTAATGCAAAGAAAGAGTGGGAGGTGTCTTTCTCATACAAATTTACTCCTTAAACATGATCTGGATGGTGCTCAGGGTCGCACTTCATTTCCATTCATTTTTCGTACTTTCTTTCCGATTAAATATACCATTAATGCCTTCATTATAAGACAGTACATTAGTAAGTACAAAGTATAGTAGATTATTTTGCATTTGATGATGCTTGTAAGATGATGAACACATTTTCTCTTAATTTGTGTGATTACGGATCACTTCAGGTCCTTCAATTTGTTGCATAACAAGCTTATGTTTTATCTCTTTGCATTTCTCTGGTAGGCATTTCTTCTTCCTACTCCTAAAGGAGCATCCTGTGCTAATTATGCTAGATGTGTGAATCAGATTTTACAGAATCTAAACAATATGCAGGTGAAAATCTTGAACCTTATTATTATAAGCGATTAGGGTTGTTAACTAAACCCTAACACAAAAAATATATTATTTATACTACTAAGTAATGTATACATCCACTCTACTAATCACATCCAATGTTACTAACTACACCCACACCCTCATCCACACCCATATTCTACTGTTTGAGATCATATAGAGCCTTTTGAAATCGACATACTCTACCAGACTCCCCCTGAGCAATAAACCCAAGTGGTTACTCCATATAAACCTCCTCCTATAAGTCACCATAAAGAAAATCATTCTTCACATCAAGTTGAAATAAAGACCAACCCAAATTGATAGCAAGGGAAATAACAATTCGAATAGAGGCAATCTTGGCAACAAGAGAATGTCAGATGGCAACAAGAGAGAAAGGGACGAGTACTCTGCGAGTCTGTCACTTTCTAGTTTCTAGCAGAAACAAAATAAAAAGAAGAGGAACACCAGAGACGACGAAGAGCAGTAAGTCCTACCTTCGATCAACGGCGACATTGACAGCGATGTGTAGCGTCGATGAATAGTGGCAACGTCGATAAGCACATTCGACATCGACGAGCAGATCACAGACGGCGACGGAAGATCCAGTCAATCGGCGATTGCGATGAGCAGACGGCGACGACAAATCTAAATTCCAATCAATTGATCAGTGAGTTTTTTTCTTTTTCTTTTTCTAGTTTCTACAATGATAGAGAGCGAAGAGAGAATAATTGAGTCACCCTTAATATATGAAGTCCCATGTTGAGTCGGTTGATTGAATCGAGCGATTTGTGCTCCTCATGTGCCTCACGCCCTCCTTATTGAAGTCGTTGTGACTCACCCATTTGGAGGCGTACGGTTTGCGACTTTAGGAGACTCGCGTCTCAAGGCGATGAGGTGCGCACCTCTAACAACTTTGATAAAGACACTAAAATTTGGTTTGTGGTTTATAGGTTAGATCCTAAAGTAGCTAACCCATTTAACTATTTTTTGGATTTGGTTTGACTAGTTTTACTTTTTAGTTTTGTCTAGATACATTTAATGCATTTTTCCAACTCATTAAGGGTTAATTGCATTGACCTCTCCTTAGGTTTCTATCAATGCAAAGACCTCCACTTGCCCTCCCTTGTCAGAGATGTTTGATGGTTGGCAGTTGCTGAGGTAGCAAAATGACCATGCATTTAAAATCAGGGGCGGAGCTAGAATGAATGTTCAGTGGGGTCAAAATTATAGAATTTATAAAATTTAGGATAAATTACTAATTTTTGTGGGGTTAAAATTGTATTTATGATAAATTATATTAAAAAAAATAATGTAATTGTTTTTAGTGCCCTCAGGTGGCTTGGCCATTGTTTAAATGAATGAATTTGAGTCGACAAGTTAAACTTTATTAAAAGTCTATTACAATAGTTTTCCCTTATTTTCTCTCCACTGCCAATCCATTGCAAAAACATTATTTGTGCGCAAAACAGTGGTAAGCTCAACCATACCAAATAAAATCTCATCTTTTTCTCTTGTCGTCTTTTCTGACACTCTTTTCTGCGACTTATAATTTAGTAAACCACAATTTTTTTTTCTCCCTCTCTCTCATTGCCACCTTTTAACCTTCCCACTTCTCTTCTCCCCCCCTCCATTGCCAAGCATAGCATTCACGTTGCATGCCTAATAAACCACCATCCCTTCTCCTTCTCTCTCTTCTCCATCCAATCCCCACCAAGAATCCACCTCACAAACTTATCAATCGACCACCATTGCCACCATTATACACCCACTCTCTCTCCCTCCCTCTCTCTCGCCTGGTGAGGCCCATTGCCATCTTTGGCCGGTAACCCAAGTTATTGGGTTGAATTGGACAACCAACCACTACTATCTCTCGCTGGCAGTGGAGGTCATAATGTGGTTCACTTTAGGTCAATAGATCGAAGCACACACCCAGTCATCCATCACCCAATCTAGATGCAATATTTCTATCTTTTTTCTTGCTAATTATGTTTGTCTAACCTAAGCAAATAGGTTTACTCACTTCTTGTGAAAGAGCTGTGCGCACTCTTTTCATTTTCCTCGGCATCTTGTAATTTCATTAGATTCGATCGCAATCGAAGTTCTGTACCAGACATCAGTATTCATTGAATGCCTTATTGTGTATAACTTTTTTACTTTTTTCCCCTGAATGAGGAGCACTTTGTTGAAGAAATGAAGTGGTAGAGAACTATTTCGCTAGCAGCATTTGGGTTTTGGCACGAACCACTTGATGTGATCCTAGAGAAGGGGCATTGCATACGTAATTCAATCTTTCTTTGCTCAATTCTCTTTTTCTTTGCTCCCATTTTGGACCTATTTCGCTAGAAGAATTTTTTGTTTCTTGCACTCTATACCATAAGGGCATTTACATATTTTAAACTTTTAAATTGATAATCTCAGCAATTGCTATCAAGCACTTTGATGGTCTCTTAACAGAAGGGAGGTTTGTGCATATTGTTGGAAGAAGCAAGGCTATAAGGGAGGACAGTGTAATTTCACAAATTACATGGGAGGTTTGTATTTGTCAGAAACCTCAAGGGTGTCAACGTAATTAACCCACTCTTAAAAATATGTTTTATCATGGACATTTCCTAATCGTACTAGTATTCAACTTTTTCTAGGTCTTGTCGTATTGACCTACCTGTATCGATCAGTAGTATCCATGCTTCATCGTCAATACTATGATTACCATCACTTATACATGGTTAATGTTGGAGCATAATTTCTGTGTACTTTTGAATAGAAATATAGGATACCAGCTGTGTTGTGACAATTCAAAGAAGCTTAAAAAAAAGGTTTCTAATGCCTTGCCAAGATATTTATGGATTGAATAGATTATAAATCTACCAAGTTTATACTATTGAAAAATAGGGTTAAATAACTGAACAAACAAATAAAAATGAGAATCAGTTTTGTTACCTCGGATGGCAAACCGAGAGGTGCAGTGAATAGGTTTCTAACTAAATTACCTAGTTAAAATTCTCGCATCTAAATCCCCCCAATCAATTACTCATTAATTGAATGTTTACAATGGTAAATATGACAATATTAGAGAATATGAGCAAGTATATAATGCATTGTGGAAACTTAAAGGAGTTGAAGGATAGAGATTGCAAACAACGATTTATAGTGAATTGGCCAATTCTTTTGCCTACGTCCACTTAAGGCGTCCTTGAGTGTTCCAGCATATGAGAAAGCTTACGGATGCTTTGCAAACCGTTACAATGCCTAACTTTTTGGAGGAGTTAGCCAATCGTGACAATCTTGTTTAGGTGCTTGCTAATACTCAATATGTATCTATTATGAGGCGTTAGATATCCTTTAGAGTTTACTTCCTAAAACTTTCCAAAGAATGAGTATGCAAACCAACACTCACAAATCCCTCTAGGGCATGCAAGCCCTTTATAAAGTTGAGGATAATTTGCTTTAAGCAAAACTCTCTTCTAAGAGTAGATATTACAATCTAGCTCAATTGCACGCTTTCTCTCTTATGGATATTACAAATCTAGCTCAAATGGAGGGTCAAGAGTCGGAGGATTGAATTCAATGAATGGGAATACTTAAATGCTCTTAATTTCTCTTCCAACAACTCCAAGGGTTGTATTTATAGCCCCATATTGAATTTTATCTGTTGGAGGATTAAATGTGTTACCCAGATAATCAACTCTAGAGGGGGGTTGAATAGGGTTGATGGCAAACTTTTCTTTTAATAAAAAATTATACTGAATTAAGAGTTAGAATAATATAAAAAATAGTATAATGCAGAAAATATAAATATGAGTACAATAATAAAGAGATAAGGAGAGAGAGATTCAAACTCAACGATTTATCGTGGTTCGGTCTACCTGACCTATGTCAACTCCCCAAGCACACCACTTGAGATTTATATCCACTAATTCAAACTCTTTGCAAGTGGAGGTCAAACCTTTACACACCAAGAATACACCACTCTTCTTCACAAGGTGGAAAATCTACTTCACACCTCACAAGAGTCAAACTAACCCTCTTGACACAATTGACTGTGGATAGGATTTGAGATTTTTTTCGCAATGACAATTCTTCTTTTTGAGAAGGATATATAAATGAAGTTTTTATAATAATATCTCTCACTATAACTCTTGTATGAATTAAACTTGAAAGGCTTAAAGGAAATTGAATATATGAAAAGGAAGAATACTTTGAGTTCTAAGCTTGTTTGTTTCTCACTTGATTGCCTAATAAAATAAGAGTTAAGGATATCTATTTATAGATCTTAGCAAGAATATAATCGTTGGAGAGAATTTAAAATTTGTTAGCTGATTTTCATAGTTGTAATTAGATTTTCAAAGTTAGAAATTGTTGCTAGCCAATTTTTAAAATTACAATCATATTTTCAAAGTCAGAAATTATTGCTAGCCAATTTTTTAAAATTACAATCATATTTTCAAAGTCAGAAATTGTTGCTTGTTGATTTTCAAAGTTGTTTTGAAGTCAAAAATTATTGCTAGCCAATTTTTTAAAATTGCAATTAGATTTTCAAAGTCAAAAATTATTGCTAATCAATTTTTAAAATTGCAATTAAATTTTCAAAGTCAGAAATGATAGCTAGCTGATTTTCAAGAAACCTAAATTCTAATGCACCTTTGTATTTTAAAAATGTATGAAGGATCCTAAAGTTATTCTAGAGTCTCAAGAGTTCAATCATATAAGAGGTTTACAAAAATACCCTAATAAAATAAAGGTTATTCAGTCTTGAGTTTTTCAGTGTTTAAAGGCTTCTTACTTTGAAGTCTAAATACCATCGTTTTTTTTTGGTCATTTGAGAATGTGTGCTTGAATATTTCTTGTAACTATCATATTTGAATTAAATACATTAGAGCAATAAGATAAAAAATTTTATTATTAAAATATTTGCAACATAATTGGATTGACGCCATAAGGCTAACAAAATGTAGTTAATCTAGACATTGAAATTCAATTTGGACCTTTGGATCAAGATCTGGAGAGTCAGAGTTGAAAAATCCAACTTCGATCGACCGCAAATATTTCGGTCGATACTTGATCAAGCTAGTGGCTAAATAAAACTTTGGTTGACGTTTTCTTCCAACTTCAGTAGACCGACCCCAAGTTCTGTCGTAATTTCGGTCGGTTGTAACTTTTTCGGCTGTCAGAACATATATCAGTAAAATAGTCATAATTTCTTGTTATTTGAAATTTTTGCACATTGTTTGCGGTGTTGAAAACTAGATTTCTGGGGCTACTCAAGAAATTTTGCATTTGGACTTGTAAAGCCTGAGATAATCTCATTTGAAGTTTACTCATCCTAACTACAGATTCTACAGAAATGCAGTTTGACAATGCATCACTCTTTTAACCATAACTTCTTCAATACTTAGTTTAGACATGAGATCGGTGCCATTGGAAAGCTAACTTCTGGAGCTTGACTTTAGGCTAGTGTTTCTGGATTTGGAGCTTTGAAGCCGGAGATAATTCCATTCGAAGTCGACTCAAGTTTCCAGAAAATTCGACTTGAAGTTTTTCCTGTAGAATTCTTTAAACAATGATCTTGTGAGAGGGTCAAAACAAGTTTTATCCATGATTAATAGTTCTATCGAGTCTAATAGGACATATACAACATTTATGACTTTTTGGGAACAAACGGAATGATATTCTAATAAGAATTGAATTGTTTAAGCCCACTGGAGTGATTTGTGCATATTCAAGGTGTGTGAACATGTAATATAAAGAAATGTGATGCTATTGTGAAACCAACACTTTGAACAAGTCATTATACATGAATAAGACTTGTGTGAATATTCAAACGGATAAAAGTAAGTGTACATCAAAATATGACCATGTAGTTGATTTCTCAAGGTTTGTAAAAATAAGTAAGATATGCAACTTTAGTTCTACTTGTTTTTAACCACTTCTATTACTTTCAATAGTATAAGTACCATAATGCATATTTAGGGAAGTAATTAAAACAGTTCACAACATGTATAAATTAGTATATAAGAACCAAACAAGCAATGTGTGAGTACATGAAAAGTTCAAATATGCAAAATGCAAGTATAAAACGCATAATTGAGCTTGAGAAATAAGGTTTTAAGTCACAGTATAATTCTATGCAAAATATAACATATTGACTTGAATACATAAAATCATATTTTTAAAAGAATGAAATACGTAAGTGTGAGAAAATAAATTTCATAAAATGTGTACAAGTTATCCAAATAATACAACCCTTAGCATATGAGAACTTGTAAATTACAAGAATTAAGTCTAAATAATAATACACACAATATCAAATCCATAGACTAGTTCAAGTATGATGTGTTTAATACCAAGTAAAGCATGCAATTTATAAACCATGATACCAACCAAATCAAACTATGTATACAAGATGGAGATGTGATGTGTGCAAGCAAGTTATTTAGTGAATACTCTATAAAAGAACTTGTTGTAAGATAGAAGTATGTCTAAGTATAATGTAGACAAGCTAAAATATGTAGATCACTTCAAACAATATGTTCATTGAGTTGAGATAGATATAACACCATGTGTAGCATGCAACTCAATGATCACAATACAGCATCAAATGCATCTAAGTAAAATTAAGATAGATAATATAAGATCACATTACTTAAAGTGATGGTATGTGAAGTATGGCAAGATAGATTGAAAGATACTAAGATAGAATACATATAATTATGCCATGGATCTAGTATATATGCATTAATATGATAAACAATGCTATTAAGAGTATAATGCGTATATACATTTTATGTTAAATAGTATCGTGTGAATATATTAATATTAAGTACATGCATGATACAAGCACATACATAATGCAACCTTGACATCATCAAATATCATTAAAACAAACATTGAAATAACAAGTTCATGTGCAGATAATTCATCTAAAATTGAGTGAGGATGAGCAGAAAGTTCCTCTATAAGGGGTGAGATGATGTAGGTGAGAACTAGTGCTACTCGACCAAAAGGTAAGTGGTTTTGGGTAACATTGTCTAGATTCTTGGATACAAGTTTGGCATGCACAAATGTTATCAAAAATAAGAAAACATATTTTGCAACTTCAACATATGGTATTTGTTAGTAACTGTTTCAATATTAGAGTTTGTTGATGTCAAATCATAAAATATTCTCATATCAAAAATGATTACCCCAGATGCGCAAGATATATTACAGGAAACATAATGTAAGTACCATAAAACATTCATAATTAAAACTGCCATACAAGTGAACCTCGTCTTATAGGTTGTCTTAACATCACATTGCCCATTGCCACTCATGGCTAGTGTGAGGTTCCCTCCTAAGTTTGTCAAGTGGGTTATGCAGTGCGTGACAACCACTTCCTATTCAATCTCCATAAATGGTTCTCTCCATGGTTTCTTTAAGGGGAAACAAGGGTTAAGATAAGGTGACCCGCTATCTCCCTTCTTATTTGCTGTTTGCTTGGAAGTCATATCAAGGAGCCAGGTAAGCTGAGATGGATTCCAGATTTCACTTACCACCCTAAGTGTTCAGAGATGTCCATTACCTACCTTGTGTTTGCAGATGACCTCATTCTGTTCACTATGGGAGATACTATATTAGTGGGGTTAAGTATGGATTGTCTGAAACAATTAGGGGATTACTCTAGTTTATGCATTAATGCGTCCAAGTCGAGTGTGTTCATGGCAGGGATTTGTCAAGAAGGGATGGAAGAGATAGAGCCATTACTGGATTCAGTAGAAGAGAATTCCCATTTTGGTATTTGGGAATTCCAGTAGCAGCGTCTAGACTGACTATTAATTAGTTTAGTCCCCTTATTTCTAAAATCTCTAAGTATATAAGTGCCTGGGTAGGTGCTTCTTTATCTTATGTTGGTAGATGTGAGTTGATCAAGGCTGTCTTGCAAGGAGTTGAATGTGGGAGTCAGAGATAAAATTACATCTCTTTGTAGGAACTTCTTATGGGGAGGGAAAACAACTATTTCCAAAAAGCCCCTGGTGGCTTGGAAAGATATTTGCATGCCAAAGCATGGAGGTGGCTTAGGGTTCATAGATCTCAGTGCATGGAATTTGGCTCTTTTGGCCAAAGCCCTTTGGAACCTGCAATCCAAGAAGGATTCGTTGTGGGTGAAATGGGTCAATCATGTATATATGAAAGATATTTCCTTCTGGGATTATACACCAGTGAAACAAGATTCACAAATGGTAAGGCACCTGAGTATAATTAGAGACAAAATCAAGGCAAAAGAAGGGTCATCACAGGCAGCTCTGGATAGACTAAACCAGTTGGCAGCTCAGGGATCTTTCAACGTGAAGGCTTGCTATGAATTTTTTAGAAACAAAGGGATGAAGCTATACTGGACAAAAATCATCTGGCCTAGGTCACTCATGCCCAAGCACTCCTTTATTCTCTGGCAGAGCCTCAAGGAGAAGTTACTCACTAGAGATAGGATGACTGAACATATAGATGGCACATCGTGTGTTCTATGTGGATATCCAATAGAGTCTTTGAATCATCTCTTTTTTCAATGCTCAGTTACCAGGCAGGTATGGATGGAAATTAAAGCTTGGTTGGGGTTTAATAGAGCACTGACCATTCTTAAGGCTGCAGTGAAGTGGACTATAAAGGAGGCTCGGGGTATAAGAGTTCAAGCCATAACCAAGAGGATAGGTATTGCATGCACGGTTTATTGTCTATGGAAACACAAAAATGCTAGAATGTTTAAAAGGAAAATTAATCACCCCTCTAGCATAATCAGAGATGTTAAAATACAAGTATATAGATCTCTCCATGGGTTCTTTCAAAACTTTAAGGATCTATGAATGGGTCAGTTTCTGGGAGAAGGTTGTTGGGCTACGGTAATGGAGGAATCTGGAAATGGGTCATATTTTGATAGAGTTGCCCAGAAATGTTGGTGCTGGGTCTTGTTCAATTAGATGGGATAATGGTCCGTGCTGCTTTTGAGCTCTGAGTTTTGTCTTGGGTGTCTCGTACCTGTGCTGTTCTATTTGGTTTGGTTATGCACTGGGAAGGTCTGTCCTGTAATGTTGCATCTGCCTGTGCTTTGCCTTGATCCTAGAGGAGTTTCTAGTTTATGCTGTGTGAGTCTGGGATGTTTCTATGATCCTAGGCCAGGTTTGATCCTGGTCCAACTTTGGGCTGAACGCCCAAAGCAATTTGGGTTGAGACCAGCTCCTTCTACCCCCGCGGCCGTGCCCTAGAGGAGACAGATTCCAAGCAGCCTTAAGAAAGGTCATCACATACATCTTCCACCTAGGGAGGAGCACAAATAGTAGCACCTGAATAGCACCTCTCAAACCACAACAGGGAATAGCCATCACCAATGTGAACGAATAAGTATATCCAGATCAACACCGAAGCATAGCAGCCTCTCAAATACAATATACAACCTGTTATACAACTGAATACCAACCTGATCCACAGACATAACTAGGCAAGTACATCCATCCAAACAAAGAAACAACTCGGATCAAGTCAATGATCACAAAACAAGAGCACAAACTCCCCTCAAATACACACAGAAGCAACCACATGATATAACTTACAGCTACAAGGGGCATACCCCAGGCAATGAAATATACATATCCAGCCATCCACCCACCCACCACCTAAACCTCACCAAATGCCCCCACACATCTTTTACCTCGACTACAACACCATACACCCTCGCCTAAACCTCTCAAAGCACCTCCCACTCAACTTTTATCTCCACTCCAAAACTCACGAGCACTAATAATATTACCCCTCTGAAACATCATTTTTATCCATGTTACAAAAACTCACATCCTATCGCTTTACAAACAAATGGTGGTCCATATTATCCCTAATAGAAAATAATCACATCCTAATGATTTACAAACAAATGGTGGTATATCATCAGACTCGATGAATACTTTAGAATCATTCTCGTTTCACGTCCTAAAAATTTAGACAAATGTGACACATGTCACATTAACAAAAGCAAATAATATGTTTACCATGACATGAATTTGTTTAGCAATTGGAATAGGTGCATCTATGTCACATGGACTCAGGTACAAGTAGCAAGTATGGGTATGTGTCTGATTCTATAGACATGGATATGACAAACCATTCATATTTCATAATATACTTCTTTCATATTTACAACGTAAAATGGGTTATCATAATGTATCATATATTCTTTCCGTCCCACATTATTAGTCCTCTTTGAAGGGATGTACCAACATGCAAGTTTTCTTTGAAAAGTCAAAACTTAAAATTTTATAATTTTTCAAAAATATCCTTAATAACTGACAATTTTTAGTGGGGACAAAGGGTGATCTTGGGAACTAATGTTATTACGTGTCCCTAAAATAAGAGAGCATTACATATAGTTATATGGTAGACCTGAATTAGTAAATATGCTTTGGGCATGTCAGTAACCGACTCAGGCTCTTCACGCATTTATAGCAGTTCACGTTGATGTCAATGTGGGATCTATAGTTCCATTACAATCCTATTTGACAAATTATATGTAGACCATCATTGCAAGTATAGTACATAGAAATAATAAAATGAATAAAACTTTGTAGTTTATATTATATTAAAAAAAGAATACTAGATTGGATTACTATGTTATGTGGACTCGGGTATGAGTATTAGGTGCGGGCGTGTGATCTTAGAATATGTGTCTAAAATTGAATATGGATACGGGGACACTTCCTGCACTTATTTT
>BRYE01000011.1:11093426-11095926 GCA_030159115.1 Actinidia arguta var. hypoleuca | reverse complement strand
AAAGGCACCTGAAGGGATAAAACCCAACGGATGCAAGTGGGTCTATAAGAAGAAGAGAGGAGCAGACGGGAGAGTGGAAACCTTCAAGGCTAGGCTTGTTGCGAAATAGTTTACTCAGAAAGAGGGGATTGACTATAAGGAAACTTTTTGCCAGTAGCCATGCTAAAGTCTATCCAGATTCTCTTATTCATTGCAGCTCATTTCGATTATGAAATTTGGCAAATGGATGTCAGGACATCTTTTCTTAATGGAAGTCTTGATGAATGCATTTATATAATGCAACTAGATAGTTTTCTAGCAAAAGGCCAAGAGCACATTGTGTGCAAATTTAAGAAATCCATTTATGAACTTAAGCAAGCATCTAGGTCTTGAAACACTCGTTTTGATTAGGCCATTAAGTCTAATGATTTTAATAAGAGCATTGACGAGTCGTGTGTGTATAAAAAATATAGTGAAAATGTTGTGGTCTTCTTAGAACTGTACGTAAATGATATCTTACTCATCGGAAATGATGTGGGGACATTATCTTTGGTGAAGGTATGGTTATCTGGATAGTTTGATATCAAAATGCATCCTCCGACATAGAGAAAACTTATTTTATCACGAAAAAAGGATTGTATTGCTATAAAGTCATGCTTTTTGGACTAAAGAATGCAAGGGCAACATCCCAAAGACTGGTCAAATAGATGTTCAAGGAGATGATTGGGAAAACAATGGAAGTATACATTGACGACATGCTGATCAAAAGCCTTAAAGTAGTTGATCACGTCGCCCACTTAGAGGAAACGTTTGGTATCCTTCGGAAATATCGCATGATGCTAAACCCTTCCAAGTGCATCTTTGGCGTATCATTGAGAAAATTTCTCGGTTTCCTAGTGACTAAACAAGAGATTTAAGAAAATCTTGACCAAATTCAAGCTTTGCTCACGACGAGCTAACCCAGGAACATACATGAAGAGCAACAATTAACCGGGCAAGTAGCGGCTCTTACCAAATTTGTTTCAAAATTAGCGGACAAATGTTTGTCATTCTTCAAGATTCTAAGGAAGAATAAGGCCTATGAATGGACGAGTGAGTTCAAGATAGCGTTCCAACAGCTAAAAAAATATCTGGGATCACCCCCTTTCCTCACTATTCTGAACATGGGTGAAGAACTCATCCTGTATCTATTGCAATGCTCATCAAAGAAGAAGACAAAGTTCAAAAGCCAATATACTACGTCAGCAAAATCCTCATAGGGGCAGAGGCCAAATACATAAAGATCAAGAAACTCACCTATGCCCTCATGATTGTATCAAGGAAGCTCTTATCACTATTTTCAGGCACATCATATTGTTGTATTCACAGATCAACCCTTGAAGCAAATTATCCATTGACCTGATACGTTCAGGAGATTACTTAAATGATCCATTTAATTGAGCAAATTTTATATCAACTATCGACCAAGGATGGCGATCAAGGCCCAAACATTGGCCGATTTCATAGATGAATTCACGTACGACGTTGCTCTAAACCCCGAGATAGAGGTTTCTGAAGAATAAGACCAGGGTGTCAATATCACTAGATAGAAATTATTCGTAGATAGGTCATCCAACTAGCATGGTTGTGATGTGGACCTCGTTCTACAAACCTCTTCAAGATAGCAAATGGAGTATGTCATATGCATTAGGTTTAAAGCCACCAATAACAAGGTAGAATATGAAGCTTTCCTCGTCAGCTTGAGAGTCGTAATTGAGTTAGAAGTAGAATCCTTGGACGTTTACAGTGATTCTTAGCTTGTGATAAATCAAGTCCAAAGTGATTACCTCGCCAAAGATCTCCATATGATGGCATATCTGGATAAGGTGAAGGCCATGTCAATGAAAATCAAAGATTTCAAGATCCGCCAAATTCCTAGAAAAGAGAACAAGCACGCTGATGCCTCGTCTAACCTAGCCTCATCTTTTGATTTCATCTCGGATAGGAGTGTCCCTTTGGAATTCTTGCCAAATTCAAGCATTAACATCGCCAAAACCATCTGCGAAGTAACAATAGACCTAAAATGGATGGACGACATCATCACGTATCTTAAAGATGAGGAGCTAACATCCGATAAACTCCAGGCATGATGGATCCAGTATCGGTCAACTAGATTTTGCTTTTTCCACAGGATGTTGTATAAGAAGTCTTTTTTAGGATCGCTCCTGAGATATCTCTGGCTAGAGGAAGCAAATTATGTACTTAGAGAGATTCATGAAGGCATCTGTGAAAACTATTCCGGGGCTAGATCACTAGTTAGGAAGACAGTCCGCCTAAGGTACTTTTGGCCTCATATAGAATGAGATGCAATGACATTCACCAGAAAGTGTGACAAGTGCTAGAGGTTTTTCCTAATTAGTCGTCTCCCTCCTAATGACTAGTCCATGGTCGTTTGCTCAATGGGGGATAGACGTACTTGAACTTCTACCTTAAGATCCATTATAGAGAAAATTCATGATTGTCGCCATAGACTACTTCACAA
>BRYE01000011.1:11083426-11088426 GCA_030159115.1 Actinidia arguta var. hypoleuca | reverse complement strand
CATCTCGGGAAAGGCAAGACTCACCCTCATCAGCCACAATACGAGCCTCATCGATTGCGAGTTTCTTCTCAGCATTATCCCCTTCATTGGACACCATTTTTCTGGAGTCGAGGGCAAAGCTTATGAGGAAAGACTTCAAGAAGAGTACGTCCTTAATTGGATAGAACTGTCCTTGCTCTAATGTGCCCGAGATCTGGTCAAATCTTTCCTGCTCAATCTCGATCAAGATAGACAACACGTTGCAATGCTGACCTGAAATTGTTAACATGGTGTTAGATAAAGAAAGAATGGAAACCTTAGTAAATGAAGAACAAATCAACAAATGAAGACTGGCCTGGGGTGCTCCACGATCTCAAAACCCTCGAAACTCCATCCTCCCGAGATAATCCATGAGCAAACTCCTAGTTATTCCCCGAGATGAAGAAGAATTTCTTCTTCCATCCCTTGATGTTATTGGGATACCCCTCAAGTAGGGTTCGTTTTGGCCTCGCCTTGAAGTGAAGTCATCCAAAATCTGGCTTTTGGTTGTTGAAAATGCTGAACACGTGCCTAAATTCGTTTAAGGAGAGGGCAAACTTCTTAAATTGCGACAATACCAATACATCAACTATACTTTGCCATGTGTTGGGAGCCAGCTGGGTGGGACAAATGTTATAATACGCCAGTATCCTCCTAATTATGGGGTGAATAGGAAGGCACAGATTGGCCCGGGTAAGTGGATGCTATGGTCTCATCTGCCTCAGGGAGCCTTATTTGGATCTTGGCTGTGAAAGAGCATGACTCCTGAAGGTAATCCACCTTGCCTTGGGTCATGATGTTTGTCTCCCTCTCAGGCTGAGGCAGTGTCTATTAAGGGATTTCCCTCACTATCAGAAGAATCCTTTCTAGGAGAGGATTGGGTGACCTCAGTCATCATGTAAGACCGTTCTCCTAGATGGTCAGATATCCAAGATGGAAAAGTGTTTTCTAAGTCTCCCACGTCTACGTTATTAGACATAAACTAAGGGCTTAAAACTAAAAGTAGGTGATTGGTACTTACTAAATGACTTTAGTGAATGCGAGGCGATGACGGCAAGCTGAGCTAAAGTCATGTCAGAGCTGTTAGGGATTTATATTAAAAGACATGCTTTGTGTAATGACTTTAGTATTTATTCATAAATTAGTTATTCTATTTTAATGAGAATATGTGAGAAATATTTGCATTGCATTATTTATTTAATGATTGTGCACGTGTCTCTTATTCTATAGAGTAGATGATTTGGTGTGTAGAGTATGACTTACACACAAAAGATCAGATTATCGATTCTTATGGTATATAAGTTTATTATTCACAGTCTTAGATGGAACTGGACACATCATCAGTAGGACTGTAGTACAAGATTTTAATAGGTCAGTCTTGACTATGGAGAACTGTAATATTTTGAAATTTATTTTTGGGTTTGGACTTGGGCCATAAATATCCATTAATGGTATTGATTATTTGGCCATGGGCCAAATAACTTATGAATTATTTTTGGGCTAGGCCCATTATTAGCTAGGTTATTTATGGGCTAGGCCCATTGGAATTAGAGGAAAGATGTAAAAGTGTTAGTGTGTGAGTGTGATACACCATAGCAAATCCCATGGAAGACTTCTCCAATACACTTTCCCTTTTTCCCCAAAAACCAGCCGTCTCTCTCTCTCTCTCTCCTCTCTCTCACTTTCCCTTTCTCTTTCTCCTTTTTTCTCTCCAAAGGAGCTCCGACCGAAGATCTCTTTTCCGGCCACTTTCCGGCGACATTCGACCTTCGCTCAAAGAACAAAAGTTGATTATCTCGTCGAGCTCTTTGATTCCAACCAATTGGAATTTCGATAGGACTCTGTTATGCCTCCATTTTCTAAAAAATTCATCATTTTTCAAGAAGTAGTTTAATATTGTGTTATGCCCTATTATCTTTATTTTTATGATTTTAGAATGTGTTTGGTTGTTAGAATAACATATTTTGTGAATATTTGTTACCATGAAAACCTAGAAAATCTCATGTTTAGGTGATTAATAATGTAACCTTAATAATGCATCCCACGCGTTTGATAAAATGCTTGTGAGAATATCGGATTTATTGCGGGAATAACGAATGTATGTGTTTATGTAATTAATTCAATTTTGTGTTAGTTATTTGGTAGAAAACTATGCCATAATTAATATGTTAGGAAGTTAGAAATTTTTTCGTATTTGGTAGTTATTTAAATTGTGAACTTTAAATATATATATATTGTTCATTTGATACGTATATATATATATATATATATAGTTATGTTTTGAGTATTGAATTAGTGACTATGGCATTGAGCATGACCATATCATAGCATCATTGTGGCCTTGTCGGCTTTTGCACGACATTGGGATGGATACATTGATGGATGGTACTCCCTTAGGGAGGAATACCAAGGATGAAAATTCCGGATATGGGTGTGGTTGTGAGGAAAAGGGCGGATGTCTCCCTAATAAACATTCACTCCAATCTTTACTCGGTTAGCTCTCGGGGATTGGTTTTAGCTACACTCCTTGTGTGGGTGGCCCATAATCTGGTGTTGAGAGTGTGTGTGCATTGGGATGGGCATTGTTGCATCTAAGCCATTTGATTGGTTTCATCGCCTTGGTGGCATCATTATTGCACTTCATTTTATTTTCATGATTTTAGAGATAGTATGACATTTTTACAATATTATTGTATGAAGCCGTCGTGATTAATCAAACAAAAATAAAACCACTTTCAGGTGAAAAAGATAAGGGCAAAAGTCCGGCTTGATTTGACCGTATTCGGGTCTTTTTGAAGGCTTTCTCGTGGATATAGCTTCATTGGATATTTTGTGGTACTTAGAGTAAAAATATGTAATTCTTTTGATAATTTAGAACCTTAGGATAGTTTTGAATTACATTTGTTACATGTATCCATTATTGGGCACGTGTTAGCCCTTTTTATTTCAAACATGTAAAGGAATTTGTTTTGATGTTAATCTCATTCGGGCAAAGGTTTAGCTCTTTTAAAATTAATATTTTTGCATCGAACTTTGACTTTTCAACGGTGTCCATGTAGGATATCCCCTTTAAATTCCGCACTTTTAATTGGTCCACGTAAGACCTTTCTCTGTATTCTTTGACTTGTTGACCTCGCTCCCGTGGTATGATTTTGGGGCACAACAGATTGGTATCAAAGCTAACCAGGTTGGAATATCTTGGTACTATGGGATCTTATTGGTCTATTTGTTTCTGTGTGTGCATGTGTGTTGCATTACGGTTAAAACAAGATGAGTTGCTAAGTGAACATGAATATATATTTTTTTTCTAGTGTTTAATTTTATTGATTTGTGTTTAGCATCTAACTCGACAAGACTATAAGGTATATATATGAGGGTTTCCTTGTTTGGATTATTCGCTCGACGTACTAAGTCTCGTTTGGTTAGGTGTTGGATATTGATTGGTGACGTTATTTGAGGTTGTTGAACGTTGTGTTGATGTGATGAAAAACATGTTTATTTATTAAGTATTTCATAACTTTGATGTTGAGTGTTCACATGCTTGTTTATTATGTGTTACACGCCTATGTGATTATAAAATGAAGTTGCATAAGTGCCTTATACATGTGATTTGTTAACACTGCTTGATGACCTGCACCAAACGTGTGCTTGAGTATAGCCGAAAACTTTCTGTTCTTGGTGAACCGGTACAAAATTTTGATGTGAACCGGTACAATTTTAGCTAGGAACTTTCTGTTCTTGGTAAACCGGTACAAAATTTTGAGGTGAACCAGTACAACTTTAGCTAGGAACTTTCTATTCTTGGTGAACCGGTACAACTTTAGCTCAGAACTTTCTGTTCTTGGTGAACTGGTACAAAATTTTGAGGTGAACTGATACAACTTTGGCAAAAAAAAAAGTACAAACATATGTGCAAGAATGCTAAAGTGTAAGGGAATATGATGAATAAATTGTAATATTTTGTGTCAATCCCTTGATAGTAGTTAAGTGTTCTGGTGTGGTACTATTTTGTATAGCTATGCCGCCTCGACTAAGAGAACGTGACGGAGGTCGTGATAGAGGCCGAGCTCCAGTACGAGCTGGGGGCTGATCCAAAGGCCTAGGTAGGGGTAGAGGTAGAGTTGAAGGGGCATCTTCTGCTTCTTCAGTACCGGGTGGTCACGATGAGGCACCCCAGATATTTCAATTCACGCTAGAAACCCTTCGAGAGTTTGTTCGGGCCATACGAGATGACATACAACAACCTCCACCCCCACCTCCCGTGGCAGCAGAGCCAGTTGTACACCGAGCACCGGCGGAGCCTAAGGCTCAATCCGCCATGAGAGAGTTTAGAAGGCAAGACCCACCTCGTTTCTCCGGGAAACCAGACCCGGTTGAAGCAGAGTTATGGTTGAAGAGGATCAATCTCGCTTTTGAGATGATCGAGTTGGATGAAGATGTTCTTCGTATTAAAGCGGCCACGTATCAGTTTTCGGGTAGAGCGCTCATTTGGTGGGATGTAGTAAAGGCCACACATAATTTCGCGACAATGACATGGGCAGAATTCGAGCGTATCTTTTTAGACAACTATTTTCCGCAAGTAGCACGCAATGCCAAGAGACGAGAGTTCTTAGCTTTTTAGCAGGGAAATTTGAGTTTGGTCCAGTATGGGGCCCAATTCAATGACTTGGCACGTTTTGCTCCGGAGAGCATGGCCACTGATTATTTGAGGGCACGGAGCTTTGAGCATGGGCTTAGGCCTGGTCTTCATGGGAAAGTGGTAAGCTTCGAGCTTGATACGTTTGAGGAAGTAATGAACAAGGCGCTCGTCATTGATGGAGAGGTGCAAGAAGCCAAGATGGATAGGGATTCTCGTACTTCAGGAAGAGGGTCTCATTCAGGGCAACAACCTAAGAGGCAAAGGCAGGAGCATTCATAGCAACAACAATAGTCCTCTTATTCTCAGCCACAACAGTCTCAACAGCAGAGGTCTTCCTCTCAGT
>BRYE01000011.1:11060926-11063426 GCA_030159115.1 Actinidia arguta var. hypoleuca | reverse complement strand
AAAGTCTTGTCAATTCATCCACAAAGCCTCATTTCACTAAGAACGTGATTTAAACTTCTTTTTGAGATAGAAATTCCTTTTCAAGATCAAGTTGTCAAGCCCTCGATCCAGCCTACTTCTTTGACCTTCTCAATTCAAAGATTTAATGAAATCAACAACTGATTTGATTTAATAAGTGATTGCAATAGGCTCTCCGAGATTGAATCAGAGGTTTATCATTGTAATCGTTTTAAAACACATAGAAATGTATCCACATTTTAAAATCAATAAAATTGTTATTTATGCATATTTTTCATGTTTATTAATTGCAGGATACGAAATTTGTGTCTACAAATTTTTGGCACACCAAGTGGGACCTCTTTGCCTCTCATCTCTTTCCCCAACCTCAAGTTTCATCTTTTTATCCTCAGAAATGGCTTCCAAGAAGTTCAAATTGCTTCAACTTAGAAAAACAAAATCAAGAACACCACAGCCGCTACAAGCAACATCAACACTTTTATGGGGTTTGTGACTTGCAGCAAGACTAAGGCAATTGCTGCTTTCACAAATCGTGGAGTTACATCAAATACTAATGCTACAAAAGTGTCAGTTGACAAGTCTCAAAGTTTTGGGTTTGTGACTTGCAGCAAGACTAAGACAATTGCTGCTTTAATAAATTGTGGATTTGCATCAAATACTAATGCTACAAAAGTGTCACTTGACAAGTCGCAAAGTGTTGGCACTTCAGCTTCGCATGAGGTGAATGAGGATGGGAAGAGGTCCGTAAAGCTTCATTTAGTCTACGAAGATTCACTTCCAACAAACATCTCTCTGCACCTTTCTCATTTGGCATCAGACGCAAACTCAAGCACTGGTTCACGCTCAGGGTCATCTCCCATTGTTTCAAAGGACTTTGTCTTACCAACCCACTCCAACGTATCTCATTCAGTGCATATGCAGGTCATGACTACCGACACTACTACATTGGAGGAGCAATTGGCAAAAATGGCTCGTGCTTTCAAGAAGTCTCACCAAGATTGTAGAGGAGAAAGACCTCCAGATTGTCACACTCGTGAACAAGTTAGGGCACATAATGCTAGAGAAGCAAGCCAAGACAATTCCCATCAAGTTAGATTCACGCCACAAGTTCTACAAGCGGCAAATACAAATCTAGCTACAACTTCAAAATAGGTGGTTGGCGACAAGGAGAACCACACACCTATATGGAACAAGTCACTGCACAAAGAGTTCAATCAGTTTCTGTTACCCCGGATGGCAAATCGAGAGGGGGAGGTGAATAGGTTTGCAACTAAATTGCCTAATTAAAATTCACGCAACTAAATCCCTCAAACTAATTACTCTTTAATTGAATACTTGCAATAATAAATATGACAATATCAAATAATATGAGCAGGAATATAATACAATGTGGAAGCTTAAAGGAGTTAAGGGATAGAGAGTGCAAACAACGATTTATAGTGGTTCTGCCAATTTGCTTGCCTACGTCCATTTCTCAAGGAGCCCTTGAGTGTTCCAAACTTCAAGTGGATGAGAGTGGATCTCACACGCCGAACTTCAGGTGGCTCATGAGGGCGCATGCAATTGAGTTTTGCGACGGCGTTGGTTCCGGAGCTTTGTCTCGAGGAGATGAACACGGTGGTGCAATCAAAAATTGATTTAGAGGACTTTTGCAGAGGTCTAGAACTCGATCATGGCTCTAATACCAATTGTTGTGCTCAAAATCGAATCAGTGCTAAAATCGAATTACCAATCACACACACTCAGAAGCACATGTACACACAGACACAGTGATTTACGAGGTTCAACAAAATTATTTACATCCTCGGATGACAGTGTTTTCACCATATTATAGAAATAAATACAGATCTCTCAAGTTTTCACTCTCTTAACCAGATAAACACAAAGTCTAAGAGAGAAGAAAACAAAGTAGAGAAAGACGTATTTTTCTTTTTTGATGATGTTTATGTGACTTTCACTAGAAGCCTTTTATAGGTTAGGAGTTTGAAAGCCAAATACAACACAGCCACTTACCCTAGCTCGCAACCACCTCACCTTCCACCTTCCACCTTTCACCGTCAACCACAACCATCCCTTACACCCCTCTCGACCACCAACTGTCCCCCACAACAACCATGAATCACCCCTCCTTCCCCTATCCACCAATTACCGCACCACCCTGCCTTCATCTCTCTCTCTCTACTCTCAATCTGGTATCATAACCGCACCACCCTGCTATCACGGTTTTATTGCAAGTTATTTTATCATGCATATACATTGCTTAAGATTTTGACATTATTTCTCTTATAGATGAGATTAATATTATGAAAAACATCAAACACAACTTGAGATGACTACCTGTAGCAGAGCAATGGTTGCTATAGATAATTTTGGTAAATGGATATGGATATCCATATCTATCTATCTGTCTGTCTATATTTATTTCATTTTTATCATTTTTGAAATTAGATATACTTATTGATTTTTGTGATCACACATTGGT
>BRYE01000011.1:11043426-11050926 GCA_030159115.1 Actinidia arguta var. hypoleuca | reverse complement strand
GTAGCTATGTTGAAGAGAATCAGTTTGGCAAAGCTTGTCAAGAAGGTGGAAGAAAAGAAAGAAACCAAGGTTGCCACCTCTTCCACCACAGGTGTGGTGATCACAGATCGGGAGAGCTCCAAGATTGTCCTTTCTTCCATAAAGGGCGTGGTGATTTGGGAGAAACGGCCCCGGGAATAAGTTCCCTCCACCTCGCCCATCAAAAAGGGCGAGGTCGACAATTCAAAGGATAAGGAAAATGAGAGGCCTCCGTCTGATACTAAGAAGGCCCAATCCAACAAGACAACGAGTGGAACTATTCGCCCACCAGCCCCCGGAGAGGGCACCTCAGCCAAACCAAGTCACCCATTGGGACCCGGGGCCTCAGTGATGGTGAGTGCTTCTGTAACCGAGAAGATTCTGGCCAAGGTGGTGTTTTCTACCGATAAAAAGAAGGTAGAGAAACTTGGCTTGGATCAGGTGGTTACCAAATTTCTCCACTATATTGGTCAGGTATTCACCTATTTTCATTCTAAGCTTTTATTTTTCGTCACTCCATTTATTTAATGTGCTCATGAATTATTTGTTGTAGTAGGCAGTCGTACTAGGGTCCTCCCTCACCGTCCGAAGTAGGAATAGAGATCATGACGCCATTTTTTAGAACGCCTGAGCTGATTCAGCCGAGCTTGAAATGGTTCGTTCTCAAAACTGGGCCATAGAGGCAGAAAAACTTCTAAACGAATCTATGGAGTAGGGAAATGGGCTAAGCCTAAGCTAAAAAGAAGTCCGAGGATATAACAAAGTTGGAGAAGGTGGTGACTGAGCTCAAGGTTCAAAATCAACAATTTACTGATGAGAGAGACGTAGCCGCGAATAAGTTGGTGAAGTCAAAGATACTGATTGTTGATTTAAGGGATCGAGAAACTCGCTCCAAGATCCTTGTCATTGCAGAATTCAAATCCTCAAGTGACTTCCAAGAGGCAGTCGAGAATGTTGCTTCTAAGTATTTCAGTGAGAGGTTTGACTTTTACAAAAGGCAATTAGCTATCCATCACCCCAAACTCGGCATTAATCTTGATGCCATGGACATGGATCATGAACTGCTTGAGAAGGAGGAGAGAGAAACTGAGGAGAAGGAAGAAATTCGGGCGAACGAGTAGGAGAAGGTTGAGGATAATATCAGCCTTCTATCTCCTTGAACACTTTTATCAAAAATTTTACCCTTGTAATGGTGTTTTGTAATATTTGACTCCTCATTTCAATGAATTCTTTTCTCACGTGGTCTACTTTTTATAGCTGATTTTTAATTTGAATTGGCGAATATGATTTAAAGTTTGGCGATTTTAATCACTAGCGAAATGGTTTTGGTGATCATAATTGATTGGCGTATATTAAGATCTTAATAAGGCAGATGTTAATTCACTTGACTTGGCAAATTTTAATAAGACAAATTTCAAACTTAATTACTACAAACATAATTAAAAGGTGATGAGAATTCACTTTATCTTGTGCGAAATTTCAATCTCGTAATGGCAAAATATCCAAGCAGTCAACTATGGCAATCAAGACGCCTTATTATAATGAATGGGTATTCTTGATATTGGCGATATCCATAATGGCGATCAAGACGCCTTATCATGTAGTAACGAATGGGCGTTTTTGATATTAATGATATCCGTAATGGCGATCAAGGCGCCTTATCATGTTGCAATGAATGGACATTCTTGATATTGGCGACATCCACAATGGCGATCAAGATGTCTTATCATATCGTAATAAATGAACGTTCTTGACATTGGTGGCATCCACAATTAACAGCGACATAAACTTTTGGTGATAAATATTAGAGAAATTTAATTAAATAACCATAAAGACAGGCTATCAAGACATAATAATTAATAATACAAATGGAGCTTTCGGCAATGTCATATTGGTCAGGTGATCTCGTTCTCATGGTTACCAGACGTATTACTAGTAATATTTGTTCAAGTGTTCGGCGTTCCAAGGACGAGGAAGGGTCTTTTCGTCCATGTCTTCTAGCCAATAAGTTATTGGTCTAGATACTTTGACGACTTTGTAAAGGCCTTCCCAAGTGGACCCAACTTCCTCACATTTGGTTCTTTTGTGGACAAAGTAATTTTTCTCAGGACTAGGTCACTTGGCAAGAAAGATCTATGCTTGACTCTTTGGTTGTAGTATTTGGTGACCTTTTACTTATAAGTTGCTTGGCGTATCTTAGCTTATTCTCTCTTTTCATCAAGTAGGTCAAGGTTGAGTCTTAGCTCAATTTTATTATTTTCCTTGTCGAAATTTCAAGTTCTAAAGCTCGGCATTCTAATTTTCATTGGTATAATAGATTCTGTCCTGTAAACCATAGAAAATGGTGTTGCACCAGAAGGAATTCTGCTCCTTGTATGGTACACCCAAAGTATGCTCGGTAAGTCTTTTACCCATTTGCTTTTGGACTTTTTTAGCCTTGTATTCAAATTTTTCAAGATCGTCCTGTTTGTGATCTCGACCTGTCCATTTGCTTGAGGATGGCCAGGCGAGGAGAAATGATGAGAGATGACGAGGTCTGAGCAAAACTATCTGAATGCTTCATTGTCGAATTGCCTAGAGTTGTCCAAGATAATAACCTTGAGAATCTCAAATCGGTAGATGATGTTTGTTCATATTTCTTTCTGTTATTTAGGCGAGAGGTTCCATTTCTATCCACTTGGTAAAATAATCAATGGCGACGATCAAGAATTTTTTTTGTAATAGAGCTTGGGGTAGAGGTCCAAGTATGTCTATACTCCACTGTGCAAAGGGCTATGGGCTGGTCATTGGGACCACCTCGATGGGAGGGAGATGACTAATGGGAGCAAACCGTTGATATTTATCATAATTTCTTGTGTTTGCTGCCACATCTTGCTCCATTTGTGGTCAAAAATAATCTTGGCGAATTATTTTTCTCGTTAGTGACCTCGCCCCCGAAAGATTTCCGCAAATATCTTCATGACTTTCCTTTAGCACATACTTCCCTTATTCAGATTGGAGACATCTTAGGAGAGACCCTGAAAAAAATCTTTTATATAAGATTTCATGGAGAATGCAAAACTTTGTAGATCTATATTGAATCTGGCGAGCTTGAAGCTTGTCCGGCGGTAACGTGTCATTCTAGAGATATGCAATAATGTCGTCCATTCATGTCGAGCCTGTCTCTGCCTGAAAGACTAATCTGGAGACCCCAATACTTGGATTTGCTAAAAATTTCAGAGATATACTTTTGTCTGAGATGAAATCAAATGCTGAGGTGAAGTTAGCCAGAGCATCAACCTTCTTGTTTTCTTCTCTAAAAATTTAACGAATTCTGAAATCTTTGATTGTTCCGGACATGATTTTTACTTCATCCAAATAGGCCACCAGTTATTTAGCGAGTTAGTCTCATTGGACTTGATTTACTATTAGTTGTCAATCATTGAAGGCGTCCAGAGAATCTACTCTCATTTCTATTGCAACTCACAGTCCAGCGAGAAGAGCTTCATACTCCGCTTTGTAGTTGGTGTCTTTGAATCCTATACGGATGGCATACTCCATCTGCTCGTTTGAAGGAGTTTGGAGAATCAATCTTGCGCCACAACCGTGTTAGTTTGATGATCCGTCTACGAATAATTTTCATTGCGAGATCCTCATCTGAGTTAGGTTGCTCTAGAGTTTTTACCTCGGGTATGCTTTTCTCAAGCTTCGGGGCGATGTCATATGTGAATTCAACCACAAAATTAGCCAAGGCCTGACCCTTGATCGCCATTCTCGGTCTGTAATTAATATGGAATTCGCTCAGTTCAATGGATATTTTAGGAGCCTTCTCGAGGTGTTAGGTCACTGAAGAATTTGCTTCAAGGGTAGGTTAGTCAACACAGCAATAGGATGTGCTTGAAAATAATGGCAAAACTTTTTGGCGGTGATAAGGAGAGCATAGGCAAACTTCTCAATTTTTAAGTATCTAGTCTTGGCTCCCATGAGAACTTTACTAACATAATATACCAATTTTTGAATTTTGTCCTCTTCTCAGATTAGCACTGTACTTACTTCTGTCGGTGAGATGGATAGATATACGAGTGTTGTCTGCCCGTAACTGGAACCATAAGCAAGGGAGGCAAGCCGAGATAATCCTTCAATTGTTGAAATGTTATTTTGGATTCCTCATTCCATTGGAAAGTCTAATTTTTTCTCAAAGATCTTTAAAAATGAGAGACATTTGTCAGCTGACTTATAGATGAACCTGTTAAAGGTGGCTACTCGCCTAGCCAATTGTTGCACCATATGGACATTCCTTGGCGAGCTCAGGGCATGAATCTGGTCTGAATTGGCCTCGATCTCTTTCTTGGTTACCAAAAATCCAAGAAACTTACCTGAGGAGATACCAAAGATGCATTTGGAAGGATTAAGCATAATTCAGTGCTTCTGTAGGATGCGAAATGCTTCTTTCAGATGGGTGATGTGATCTGTAGCCTTAAGGCTTTTGATGAGCATATCATCTATGTATACTTCCATCGTCTTCCCGATCAGTTCTCTGAACATTTTGTTCACTAGTCTTTGGAACGTCGGGCCAATGGTTTTTTATTTGGTGATATTTGGAAAAGGCGTCCATAAAACTAAGAAGTTCATGTTTAGAGGTGGCGTCAACTATCAGGGCAATCTTTAGAAAAGAAAAACTATCTTTTGGACACGCTTTGTTGAGGTCAATAAAGTCAACACATACTCTCCACTCCCTCCTTCTTTGGGGAGACGACAACATTGGCGAGCCAATCTGAGTAGTGAGATTCTTTGATGACATTGGCCTTGATGAGCTTAGCCACTTCTTCTTCTATGACTTTCAGTCGTTTAGGGACAAACTTCCTTCTTTTTTGATGAACTGGAGGATATTCAGGATAGATAAATAGTTTGAGTAACGACTTGAGGATCTATTCCTAGGACGTCATCTTTTGACCATGCAAAGACATCATAATTCATTTTAAAAAATTCCTCCAAAGCAATCCGTAGTTCCTTAGTTAACTCTGTCCCAATCATAACGTGGTGATCTGGATGGTCACGACTTGGTGTTCTTCAACTCTCTAGGGTTCATAAGGATAATCTCCTCCATCTTGTCTTTCAACGCTTCCATCTCGGTGTCAGCAATCTGTAACTACTATTGGCTACTCGATTTGGAATAAGATTCATCTTTCATTGGCGAGATAAAACATTGTCTGGCTTTTTTTTGGTCACCATTCACCTCGCCTATTCCTGTCAGGGTTAGGAATTCCATTTTCAAGTGATAGGTTGAGGTGATGGCCCTGGTTCCTCCTAAAGTCGGGCGACCCAAGATTGCATTGTAGGGCAAAAAGCAATCTATCATAATAAAGTCCTGCCAAACGGTAGTTTGGTAAGGCTCTGCTCCCAAAGTTATTGGAAATTTGATTCATCCAAGTGGATAAAGGGTATTTCCTCTGAATCCAACTAGAGGAGTGTAAGCCAATCTTCATTTTGTCAAATATCGAGATGAACAAAATATTTTCCGAGCTCCCATTGTCAACCAATATCCTCTGTACATTAAAATTGGTGATGACGGCTGAGATGACCAAGATGTCATCATAAGGGAGGTATAAGCCTCTCAGGTCGTCATTGGTAAAGGTAATGGGGAAGTGGGCTATAACTCCAGGTGAGGAGATGTTATAAATTTCTTACTTTGCGCACTAGCACTTCTGGCGTGTCTCTTTCGAGAAGAGCTCGATCATCCTCCTGATCCAAAACCTCCATGGATCACCTGTATGTCTCCTACGGTTGGCTTACTATCACCATACCTCCTCCTAAGTGAGTCAGGAGGTGGGTGCTCTACAACATACTATCTCAGATACCCCTTCTTGATAAGGTCGGCTATCTGTTCCTTCAATTGAAAGCAATGTTCAATATTATGTCCATGGTCTCAGTGGAACTTACAATACTTGTTTCTGTTTCTCTTTCGAGGATCAGTTTTAATTTTTTTAGATCACTTGACGAATTCCTCGTGCTTGATTTTGGTGAGCACCTAGGCGATGAGAGCGTTAAGAGGGGGAAATGTCAATTTTGGGTGGTGAAGGGGTGTATGGGGATGCCTGTCGGTTTGTCGCCTCAAATCCCGATCTGGCCTCTTGTTCCTCGCCTCGTCTCGATAGTCTGCTCGCCTAGTGTCAGGTTCCTTCCTCTTATCATTCCTTTCTTGCCTCCTCCATTTGGCCTTAGCCAACTCCTTCGTGATAATATATTTGTCAACTTTGCCTTGGAGAGTTGACAAGATTTATGGGATGTTCTTTGAGAGAGAATTAAATAATGGGCCCGGACATAGTCCTTCCATCATCGCCATGATCACCACTTTGTCACTACAGTCCTCTATCTCTAAGATGGCCTGGTTGAACTACTTTATATAATCCTTTAAACTTTCGTTTTCTTTCTGGTGGATGGTAAAGAGGTGAGAAGTGTTTTTCTATCTGATTTGGTAGCTCATAAAGTTGGCGACAAAAAACCTGCTCAAGTCGTCAAATAAGTCAATGGTTCCTGGAGATAGTTGTCAAAACCATGATCTTGCCGGACCTTTTAATGTTGCAGAGTAGGCCTTACACATTACCTCGTCATAATATCTCTAGAGTGACATCAAGCCTTTGTATGAATCCAGATGATCCATAAGATCTGTCTTCCCTTCATAGACCCCGAGCTGAGTAGGTAGCTTGAACTTGGAGGAAACCCTAGCTCTCATTACCCTCCTTGTGAGCGGTAGCTCGATCTGCTTGATCAAAGCATCCATGATTACTGGAGCGCCTGCCCCAGTGTTGATGGCGTCAAGATAAGTGTCCAGATCTCTGATTTTTTGGGAGGCGGAATTATCTCGGCGCTTGGGTGCTTGGTCATCTCGGTGAGGCAACCTCCCTCTTCATTTGATTTCCTCATAGTCCACTACAGCAGTTTGGCTAGATGATTGGGATTCTGATGACTCAAATGACATGCATAGGAGAACAAACGTGATCGACCGTGGCAAGGCCGTTCAACCCCCCTTTAGTGTGGGAATCAGACCAATGCAAGAATAAGATAAGCAGTGTGGAAGTAGAGCTATCTGAGTGTATCCAAGGATTAAATCATACATTTTCGTAATGGGAGAGCAGCCTTATTATAGATGGAGAATGGAGAGCCGTGTAAGAAAAGTGCGGCATGATATTCGGGCAACCAACTATGGAAGTATATCCTAGAAATATTAGAGTAAACATAAGAAACTGTTGCATGGAGAATATCTCTCAATTATAGGGATTATGAAGGAGAAGGATTCTATCTGAATACGGAGTCTTTGAACAAGAGAAGTGATTAACCTCCCCTACTGGCGAGAAGGAGAGCAGCTTGTGTCCAGAGATATTGGTGAAGTGAGCAATGGATGGCAACGCGACTGGCAGTCTGAATAAAATATGGCGAGGTAAACATCTTGTAAGAGAAGATATAAATTTATCCCACATCAAAAACTATAGAAAATTTTTATTA
>BRYE01000011.1:11023426-11025926 GCA_030159115.1 Actinidia arguta var. hypoleuca | reverse complement strand
TATAATTTCAACTTATTTACTTGACCCAAATAAATCATATCCTTGTACCATTATGCTTTTAAAACTCCCCCTATGCATTCTTCTCACTGACAAATGCCCATACAAACCAATTAAACCTTATACACTTCCATATCTTTTAAGACAATCTCAATCTTTCAATACTACATTAACCAAACATTAGTGAATTATTCCTCTGTTCCAAGCATTAATTAGAAATTACAGATTGTAATTATCACCAAATCACATTTAACTTGCTCAATATAAATAATCATTCTCCAAACTATTCGATATCAGTCCTATATGTATACTCGTATCTAATAGGCTGAGAACTAATGTAAAGTAGAAACTTCCACATAGAGCTGGTAGGACCACATGCATGTATTAACTAATAAACTACACCACGAAGTTACAACAATTCCATATAGATATCCCTATTGAATCTCTAACCATAACTAAATACTTAACGTCTCAGACTCCTTGTCTAACCGCAATCTAGTTCTATAATATACAAAAACATTCTAAAGAGAACATTCCAACTTCAAAAGTTTCAATAATACTCAATTATAGACAACATAAATTTCCGAAAGAAGTCAAAATAAATCACATTGTTAACATCAATGTTCTCTCTATAAAATAAACAAGCTGGGGTCTGATTGTATGCTTCCATATGCGGCCCTCAACCACAAAATAGATGACGTTATAAGGTCCTTATTCAATGCTCCACATAGCCTATTTTAATTCCCAGGAGTTCAAGAGTTCAATTACACAGCAACCCCATAAAATCCATCAACCAAGATTTATTTATTATTATATTATTTTTTTCATTTTCGGCAACCAAACTCTTAACCCAAAATTTAATACCCGGGCCATACAAACCGTAAATTCAACTTCACAAATGTCACCAAGTAATATAGCTTGTATCATCAATGCATCACACAACTTCAAATATATCCGTCAATTTTATCAACTTCAGATTTTTTGGAACTCCATATTTTATTTTATTTTATTTTTCCTCAGAAAAGCACAATGGATGCTGGAAGCAATCGATTAGGATCATTAGTCTCCATTATCTGATACTGAGAAGGGGAAAAAAAAACTTCGATCATTGTACATGCATATTCTATCTCAATTGAGTCCTACAAATGACAATTGACACATAAACTGCAAGGTAAAATACTTAAGGTTAAACAACTAATATTACACAACCTGTTATTTTACTATCTTAAGGTCAATAAAATCTACATCAACTCCTTTAGTAATATTAATATAACTAGTACCATCATTAAAATTTCGTTAGATGGACTGTCCACCACCAAAGACATCAAGTACCAATCCAAGCTATTCAATTTAATTCACCAATCAGCGTCTTAATACGATGTCGTGTATCGGCATACTCAGAACACTCTTCTTAAACTCATCACCAAGTTAGTAACTTCAGGTTCAATATAACTAACCCATAAGTCATGATCCATCCCGTTCAGATCAACAAACTTCTAAAGAACCCAATCAAAACTCTAGAAAAATAAATCCTATCTACACATAATCCTTCACTAATAGAACCCTCCCAAAGAAAAACTAAAACTAAAATGCATTTCCAACACCATAAATCATCCACTTAATATCAATCATGTCCCTCATAATAAAACATTTGTAGATTCTTCATATAATCACTTTACTCAAAACTCAAGAAATGAATAACTCCAAATAATATAATACGATCTAATTCCTTCAATCATTGATTCACAAATCATTTTTTTTTAAATCTGTTAATATCCTCGAGATATATTACTTCGTTATTCAATCAATAATGGCTACCATCTCAAAGTTCATTTTCAATTCAATAATAAGAACAACTACAAATCTCCAAAAAATCTCATGAACTTATATCGGAAGTCTACACCATAAAATGAGAACCGTCATCAATCACCCTTTTAATATAATAGAAAAGAAACTCAACTCTCCAATACCACACTAATCAATATCGATGGCTATTCCTTTCCCCAGTCATTTAAATAAAATCACAATCCATCTCCAAAATAAATTGGAACTCAATCGTATTCTATTGGAAAAAAGACTCAGTTACACATTAAAGATTCGAAATCTTAGATTCACAAGGTCCAGAATTATTTCAGTTAAAATCGTTCTACCTCCCAACCATCTGTGCACAAGAAATCACAATTAGTTCCACCACTAAATACAAAATTAAATACATAACACCATTTTTATATATATATAAATACTACTCTATAGAAATAACTTAAACCCGCGCAACTCTGACATAGATATCTTTATTACACATCATTTCTCTTCCAACAAACAATAGCACGTGAGGATATATATATATAGAAAAATAACTTCAACATATCCCATAGGTGTAAAATTATACAACAATATAATCAAGAGTTTTTAATTATTCAACGATACAAATATACAACCACTCTTCCAAAATTCTACACATGGATCACAAGTTTAGCTCAATGAGAAGATAAAGTTGGGTTAT
>BRYE01000011.1:11008426-11010926 GCA_030159115.1 Actinidia arguta var. hypoleuca | reverse complement strand
GTCCCAATGACCGAATTATTCAAATTGTGAGGGGAATGCATCCCAAATGCTTCATAGATATATATCATAGGAATTTGGGGACATTAACTCAGCAGATTCATGCATGAGATCTTAGCTTTGCACTACACCCACCATGTGTTTGATAAAATGTCCAAATTGATAGTAAAGGGTACATTGATAGTACAATATTAGGAATTGTTGTTTAGAGGCTTAGTTTCCTTGAATAGGCACCAAAGATTGCATTGTGCACACTCTTATGTCTTTCGGGGTTCATTGAACAATAGGACACAACATATAGGCACATCACCTCGCATTGCATATTTGCATTGATTGTGACATGTTGTGTGCATTGTTTGTGATTAAGTGCAGGGTGTTTGTTAGATCACGAGTACTATGGAAAAGGGGGCATTAAGGACACAAACCCAGGGGTTCGGGTAAGCAATTCAAGTCTAATGGACCAAACCCGTCTAAAACATAATCTACCCAAAAGGATAAGGGAAAAGGGATAGCGGTAGCCAACCTAGAGTATGACGATACCCGGTTCACTGGCAAAATAGAAGAAAAATTTTACAACTGCGTATGGGTAAGGAACGAGGCTGTAATAAAAAGGGAATTTGATCTAAATTCATTCAAAAAGTTAGGCTTCGGGCATCTTCAGGATTTTACAAATCGGGGATGGTTGAACTTAGCAACTTTTAAGGCAGAGTCGATCCTTACTATGTGTCAAGAGTTCTTGCCCAATATTAAACACAAACCAGTAATTGAGAAAGGGAAAGAAAAGATTATAAGTTGGGTTAGGGGAAAGAAATTGATAGTAACTCTGAACACTTTTGCTAAAATCTTGATATCCCTCGGGTTGAGAACTCGGATTTCGTTTTTCCTCATGTTGGGATACTAGATTTGCCTACCATTTCTTGGGAGATGCTCTTGGCAGGTGATACTTGGGATGGTGAGGTGCAGTGTTATAAGACGCGCCTCAAAGATAGGTACCTCATTTTATTCCTATTCTCGTGTCATTCTTTATTGCCCCTTAAGCACATTGTTGGTATGAGTATCACGAGGGCAAGTTTGTTATGGTGATTGGCACAGGGAAGTCGATTGATTTGCCCCGTATTATATTCATGGCATTTTGTTCTGCTTACGATTCATCTGATGTTAGGGGGTCTATGCCATTCACTAGGTTCCTCACGGGGTTGTTTAAAAGGCATGAGATTTCTATCCTTGTAAAACTCATTAGGGCAGAGCTACAAAAGCCTATTGAAAAGAATTCACTAAATCGGTCTGAGGGGAATAGAAAAAAAAAGAAATTAGCTGCAGGTTCATCGAAGGCACTGGCTGTTGGGGTAGCTGAGTTACAGGATGCGATTACATGCCTCAGGATTGATTTTGAGACCCGAATGAATGCACTTGAGGAACAGTCTGCCTGCCACACTACCATGCTATAGGAGATCAAGGGTATGCTCATCCGGATGTAGTCCAATGAGGAGGAGAAGGATTATGAACTTAGAGTTTAGACTATGTTTTTACTTTTTTGTATTTATTATCAGTCTAAAACTCTTGTTGGCTCAGTTAGGTAGTGCATTGGATTTATGCATGTTTTGTCGATCGTATTAATAACTTTTAGGGTACAATTGATATGTTTTGGACGTTGTTAACTTGTAGCTAATGTTTGGATATATAAATACTATTGCTATCTTTTTGTTTCTATCTAATGCAAAATTATTCTTCTATGATTATGAGTTGGTAAAATATATTTATTTTCCATTCTATTATTTATTGAATGTCATCTGAAACAGGTCAGTTTTTTGATTCTTTTGAATTACATTGTGACTCTTTGCATTCCATGGTTATAGTGTGATATTTTATATGTTGTGGATCTGTTGAGACTTCTTAGGATTGAGACCATAAATAAAATTATTGTGTTTTGTTTTTAAAAATGGTTGAAGCAAGTGGTGACTTTTCATAGTACGATGTTTAAGCTGATTATCATGTCAATTTAGTCTTGCATGCTTTGTACTTTACTATATGTGTTGTATAGAGAGAGGGGATAACTTACACTGAGCATGAGTTGTGTTTTTAAAGTAAAATTATTATAAATCCACATAACTACTTTAATAAAGTGGAGATTTATACATTGTGAGCTTCAGAGCCATGAATCATTTTTGTGAACAGTTTTACCTAAACTCAAAGAAATTTATTGAACTTCATTGTTTGAATAGCTTCAGTATATTTGAATTTGGTTTACATGTTAAGGTGATAATTTGAAATTTTGACACCTTTTACATGGTTGAACTGTTTGACTTGCACATGTTTTGGATTTCATTACATTGAGGCCAATTTATTTATTTATTTCGATACTTGTGTATAAAATAATCTCGAAAAGTATATTGAATCTGGAGTTTGCCTTGAATTTGGGGGACAAGATGTATTGCATGATTTTTGAGAAGTTGAGAAAAAATAGAGAAATGGAAATGAAAAAGGAGCATTAGAAAAAAAAATA
>BRYE01000011.1:10993426-10998426 GCA_030159115.1 Actinidia arguta var. hypoleuca | reverse complement strand
TTTCCTCCCAGCCTCACATTTCTCCCTCCATAGCCTATCACCGACATTGCATTAGCCCCGGTTCTTAACTTTGGACAATCCCTCTTCAAGTGCCCCACTTCCTTGCAATTAAAACATCGTTAGATGTCATTTTCCTTCAGCATTCCCTAGAGCGGTTTTTTTCGCATGTCGGGCATGTTGGTTCTGGTCTCTTTTGGTTTCCTTAGTTACTTTTCCCGCTTGGTACCACCTTTTACTGTTTTTGCCTACTTGATCCCTCGTTTTGAAAATTATGGTGCCGTTTGTGATCTTGATACCTTGTCCTCTCATCCTCAGCTTGTTCCAGTATGATGGCTCAATCTAGAACCTTAGCATACATTGACAACACCATTGGTCTCACCATCCTCTTGATTTCGTACCGTAATCCCTCTTCAAACCGTCGGGCTCTCATTTCATGTATGGCAACCAGATGTGATGCATACTTTGCTAAATTAGTGAAGGCAGCTTCGTATTCTGCTATAGTCATTTCTCCAGTCTGTTTTAATCACTCTAACTCCGCACACTTAGCATTGTACAATGCCCTTGGCATGTACTTTTTTTGAAAATCACCTTAAAACATGCCCAATTCATTCCCGGCTCCCTCACATATTTCAAATTCCACCAACGATTTGCGTCTCCTATTAATAGATATGAACTAATTTTTACTTTTTGTACTTCATCGCATCTTAATAGCCAAAAATTCTTCTCCATTTCTGTTAACCACTCATTCATTTTTATTGGGTTCATTTCACCACAAGAGTGCTGATTTGTCGGTTGTTCTTGCGGTTGCTAAAAATATTGCTGGAGTAATTATTGTTGGACATTCACTGCTCCAACTAGCGTTTACATCATATCCCACAGTTCATCAATATGTTGAGTATTATTTGTTATACTTTCTTACCCAGTTGCTAGAGTGTTCACCATTGTGATCAATCTAGGGAAAAGTAGCATAGTTACTATACATAATGTCACGCCGCGTAACTTGGCCTATGCAGATCGAAGGCTCACGGTCGGCCGACAACTTGACTACCAAGGCCAACATACATTAAACCAGTTGAATACCTGTGCATACTCATTTAAAATAATACATAAATTGCAAAAATGTCATAATAACTGAAATTTATAAAGTGTGGAGTGCATCCAAAGCTGTGCCTAAGTTTTTTTCTTTCTTTATACATAACATGGCCAAATTTTATATATACAAAAAACATGGCCAACTTAAACTCCATAACGTAGGACCTGGCCCATCAATAAACTACATAAGGCCCTTAGGCCACAAAACTAAAATATTCCTTATAAATTCCTTCTAAGGCTCCTCCGATTGGCTTTCTGAAAATTTATTTTTGAAAACACAAGCTATACGCTTAGTGAATAATATTAAATGCATGAACATGAAAATACCAAGGATCATAGCATAACGTACATATCTCGTCTAACGTAAATTATGTAAACATAACATAATTTTTTCTAAAACTTGAAACTTTCATAAACTTGAAGCTCACGTAAACATAGTATAGCTTGAACATCTTTCATACTCGTAAACATAACATAACTTGAACTTTCATATCTGAAAAGTTATAAGTACTTTAAATCTGTAAGTACTAAAAAGTGCAACAACTTGGCATAGTAACCTTTCGATCACATATACTAATCATATAGGTTATGTTGGGGCTCTTTAAACTAGGGACGTCTTCAATATAGATAGTTTATTACCGGTCCCCTATCATAGGACTAATAGTTTAATTTTGGTACCGTATCATAGGACTAGCGGGCTGAATTAAGGTCTTGCCACTAGAAGACCCCGAGTTGACGCTATACATTGAACATACTTTTTCTTTCATATAAGAGCATTCATCCATGGTGTTCGGTTCATGATATACTAACATAATATACGTTTAGAAGACATGATAGTTATAACTCAAGATATACATTTATACATCAAAAATATGGAAAACATTTCATGCAAGGTAGTCTGTATTGAAAACATTTGAAAAGTACATAGGTTTTGTTCATTGCATCATGTTATTCACCTCGATTCCCATGAGTGGTTGCTAAGAAATGTGTTCCTACAAATAAGGTACAGAAATGTCAATAAAATGCTTAAATAATACGATCGTAAAGTAATAAAACTAATACGAACTCCCGACTTGGCTTAAAATACTCTCACTCTTGGTCAAGACCTCTTGAACATGAATCTAAGTCTCTATATAGGTTTTTTAAGGGGTTAAACATCCTTCGGATAACAATAACATGCCTTGAGGAAAAAGGTCAAATTTGCCTAAAAACTGGGTTGGCGTTCAAACGTTGGGTCTGGCATTTGAACGTTGGGTCTGGCGGTTGGAAGCTCCATAAAGGTGTTCAAACGCTAAGGCAAAGTGTCTGGATTACTTTTTTCTATGCGTTCGAATGCTCCACAGAGGTGTTCGAACACCAAGGCAAAATGGTTACTACTCGAACGCTAGATCTAGCGTTCGAATGCTAAGGCATAGGTTTGTACCATTTGAACGTTGGGTCTGGCATTCTAACACAGCAGAAATAGCTACTATAATTTACCAAAATTTGTAAAACATCAACCAATCCCTTCCAAGGTTCCTAGGGTACCAAGAATAGCTCAAGGGAATTACAATAATTCAAAAATCAACTCTCAAACATAACCCTAAAATTGTAGATCTAAGATTTAAAATTTTGAAAATCCTAACATGACATAAATTGGGGGGTTTTCAAACCCACCCCCAAATCACCCAAATAAAGTCCCAATACTTGATATTAAACCCAAATGAGACTCAAAGAAGTCTCTAAAACTAACCTACATCACATACATACAAGTTAGGGTTTGGCTTGCCAAAGCTCTAAGCTCAACAATGGCTTCACCTAGCTTGAGGTAAGCTCTCCATGTTCTTTCTCTCTCTCTCTCCTCTTCTACTTCCCTTCTTCTCCTCTTTCTTTTTCTTCTTTTCTCTCTCTCTCTCTCTCTCTCTCTTTATGTATGTGTGTGTGTGTGTGAGTATGTGTGTGAGTGTGTGGTGTGGTGTGGTGTGGTAATCCAAGACACACATGGGAAATAATCCCATGTATCCTCCCTTATTTTGATCCCTTGTTTCTTTTTTTTTTTTTTAAACTGCTAGCGTTCGAACGCTGATTTTTACCGTTCAAACGCTAAGAAGTGAATACTTCAGTTCGTAGGCTTGGCATTTGAACGCCCAAAAAAGGTAAAAAATATCTCAGACTTTGGCGTTTGAATGCCCATATTAGCATTCGAACGCTAAGAAGAAAATTAGTCCTAGCGTTCAAATGCCTCGTTCGAATGCACAGAAGACATGATTTTGGTTACAGGCGTTGACGTTCGAATGCCTATTTAGCGTTGGAACACCATAAAGGATTTGACTTAGCTTTCGAACGCTGATACCAACGTTCGAACGCTAAGAAGGATTCTGGGCAGAAACTTAAGTTTAAGGTTTTGAAGAGTTCTAAGTCTAATTTGGTCACTTGATTCTTAAACTTCTAATAACTCACATAAATCAACATACCCGTCATAATTACATAATCTAGGTAATTAGTGAGTTCGGGGTATTACACATAATAATCCCTCACTTGATAGTGTCTATTAGTCTAATGCAACTATAGTGTAAATACCTACTCATCTCTGAGTTTTTAGAAAATCCGTAAACTATTGCTCTGATACCACTTCTAACACGACCCAACCCAATTTACATGTACGGGCCCACCCAAGATATTAATAAATGGGTCCTAACTGGCTAGAGAGACTACTCACTAAGGCCTACCAATTACATAGTTTTAAAATTTTCTAATATAAAACAAATACTCATATATAATCAAATTTTACGGAAGCATAGCAATAAAATTAAACAGAGATGAAGTGTCTGGCCACAAGTTCAGCCCAACTGTTTAACAAAATACAGCTATTCTATTACATATTTTTACTTAACCAAACAGGTTCAATCTCATCTATTACTCATGTTCCTTAACATCCAAATTTTCTGCAATGTTACGTACGATGACGTCTTAAGCACTAGCCTAATGTGAGACAATATATGTCAAATTTACTAAAAAATATGAAATTATAAGTCAATGAATTTATTTTATCATGAAATAGTTTTTCACAACCTTGGTTCATCTTGACCGATCTTTTATCACAATCCTCGACTCATTGAGGCCAATTTTCCTTGATTTCATATCAAGTATTTTTATATAGACACCAAATGTTTGACGACCACCAGTTTCTTAAGGAGCAACCCGAATAAATATATATAGCGTGATATCACCCATGATCATCTGATTATGATCCCCTTTTATTACTTCACCCGTTATATTTTGTTCCCCTAGCGTCGGGGTACTAATCAAACTATGTGTCGTTAAAAATTAGAATTTTTTAAACCAATCCATTTTTTTCATAATCATGGCATATCAAAAAAAAAACAGCATGCATTCATTCATAACATATATTCATAGAGAAAATTTCAATTTCAACAAGTTCAAATAATACATGCTTCATTTATGAAATTTAGATAAACAAGACATATAAGAGATTTACCAAAAGTGGATTTTTTAATTTTTCTATGTCCGTAAACTACAATTCCTGGAATTTTGGTCTTACATTAGAACTCCAAAATTTAGCTTCTTTACATTAGAACTCCAAAATTTAGCTTCTTTAATTATAGTTTGGCTAATGGGGTTGAAACGACTTTAATAGGCCAAAAAAGAACATATATGAAGTTAAAAAGGGATAAAAATACAATTCAGAATTGATTTAGGAGTCAAAGTGTTAAAATTTTTAAGTCTCAACCGGTTCAACTTGAAGTTCAACCGGTTCAAGCATAACAGAATCGAATCAGCTCTCTGAATTTACTTTCCAGGCTGATTTTGGCCCACCTAGAGTTGGAATTTGGAAAAACGCTATAAATAAAAGTTGTAGGGAATTAAAAAATATTTCCACAGCAACTTGAATTTTTAATTTGGAATTC
>BRYE01000011.1:10973426-10978426 GCA_030159115.1 Actinidia arguta var. hypoleuca | reverse complement strand
GCATGCACAAGAGTATAGACAGCATCAGAAACCACAATAGGTTGATTATTCTGATCTACTTCAGTTTTTACCGCATTAAGAACTTCATTTCTTTGGGACTCATTTAGATAATTATCCCACCAACCTCTTAATATTCCTGTGAATCCTGATATAATCATAAGAGCACATTTTTTATCATCATTATTCCTGTTTTTACAGGCAGTAGCGTATATCATCATTTCATGAATAGTATTCATGATAAGAAAATCAGATTTACCATCAATTTCCCAGCAGTAAAGTTCACTACCTTGGAAAAATCTTTGATCATGTTGAGGAGTTTCCTCAAATAATATATCAGGAGGAGTAGGCCTAGGATAATAATGCCTTCCTGATCCTCCTACACTGGTATTTAAACCTTGTCTATATTTTATATCACTATTAAAGTCTTTATACTTTATTTTATATAAATCATTACTGTTATCTTGAAGATCTAAAAATATTTTTTCTACATCTTCAATATGATCTATATTTTTAGGATCAAATTTTAACATATTAATTTGAAGACTTTTGAGTTTATTCTGTAATTCTAATAAGAATTCATTATATTCTTTTTCATTTCTATAATTAATGTTATCAACCTTGATAGGTGGTTTAACACAGACAGGTTCTAATCTTTTAACTTCTTTAGATTTTTCTATGACTTCTTCTTTTTTAAATATAGGAGTCATTTTATCTATTTTATTTTGTACAGAAACAATATTTTCTTCAACTCTTGAAAGTTGTTTCCCTATAATCTGAACATTAACATTAGTCCAGTTATTTTGTTTTATAATAGATTCAAAATTACCCACTGGAAGCTTAAAAGCACTAGCTTCAATGGTATATTCATTACCTTGTGAATTCTGACCATATTCAAGAGTGAAATTGGAAGGTGGATAAACTGATGTAAGAGTTTTTCCTCCAATCAATTTCCATTCACATTCAAAATCAGTTAATACACAGACACTATTAATATTATCATTGGAATATCCATGTTGTTCCAAAAAGTCAAAGTGATACTGACCATAATGTTTCTTTATAAACCATTCAGGAAAAGGTATAACTTTCCTAATAGTTTGGAGATGTAAATAATATTCATCTTTCATTTTTTTAATAAATTCCTTATTAAAATTTTTATACATTCTTAAAAAACCTGAATACTTAGGTTGTCTAAGAATATCTTTACAATAATCTACTAATAAATGATGGTCTGAACCATCAATATCAAAAAGAGAATTAATCATATTTGAAAATTTATTTCACTAGCAGAAGGAATATTCTGCTCTTTGTAAACTCCATGGGGAATTTTATTAGGAGATATCCTAATACCTTCTAAAGATATATTATCATCCATATCACTTTCTGATACATTACTAGCCGTAGATGGTCTAGCACTAGATGAAGGAATTGAAACCTTATAAGGTATTTCTATATTATTAATAGAATAACTTCTATTTAATTTAGGCAAATTTTTCCTAAAATTAAGGAAAACCTCGCCATCAATATTTTCAACTATTGATTCAATATCCCTATGTATAATAGGTTTAGGAGGTATAGCCCTCTGAATAGTCCATCTTTCTGGAAAATCAATATTTTCCCATTTTATCAACTTATTAGTTGCTGTAAAAGATGTGTTTAACATATTTGACTCTATCAGAGTAGTATATCCTAATTGATTTCCAACTTGTTTAATATTAGGAGTTAATGTATTCATTAATTTAAAATACACTCTGTAAATAACAGCTACAGTTTCTGCTCCTGGTAGGAAATCATATCCTTTAGTTAATAGTTTTAACTGAACAGATTCACATATATGTCTATCAGTTAAAGACAAAGTTAAATTAGGATAAACATTAAAATATACTGGACCGTGACTTAAACTAGTCTCAACAGCACCCATTATGGATGGAGTCCAGCTCAAACATCTAGCATCTCTTAAAGTTGCTTGTATACATGCATTTAAACCTAATAAAGTTAATGGTTTAAAAGCTATTTGAACCAACCCAATATGCATAAATTTATATTTCCCTTTATATCTAATAATATCATGAGGTTTAATTAAATTTATACTTTCATTATCAGGACCTACACTTAAGGTCTGTTCCATGGTTTTAACAGCCATACTGCTTCTTAGTTCAAATAAACCTTTCCTATATATAGTACTTGGTTGGACTAATGGAATTGTCCACTTGTTTAATTGTTCTTTAATATTTTCATATTCAATAAGATCAGTATTTTTAACTGATTCATCATTATCAATATTCTGAATATCAGAAATATGCAAAGAACTCGATATAGAAGTGGATAAATTATCGGCCATATAATTCTTATAAAATCTGTTAGCCACCAGGTTTATTTTAAGCGGAAACTCCAATGTATGAAAACAAACTTTTATTGAAGAAGAAGAAAAATATTACAAGAGAGAGAGAGAGAGAGAGAGATGCCAAGCTCGTTCTGCCCTCACATATGGGGAGGGACTCCCTTATATAGAGAGAAAGGAATCAATCCGGGTGCTCATTGGGCCCCATCGATCAATTGATTGCTTTCTTTACATAAAGAAAAAGAAAAGAAAACAGTAAAAGAGGCAGTAATAATTCTGCCAACGCAAACATCCTATGTGGAATATATTCCACCGACACAAGATTACAAAAAACTTTATAAAAGCTGTAATTATGGTTTGACGCGTGATCGACGTCTTCTGTCTTCATTAATTGAATTCCAGAATCGAGATAATTCTGCATATTCAGCATCATCATGATTAAATTCTTCATCATCAGGGTCCTGAGATTCCCCTGCGAGAATGTCTCCTTCTGAATCAATATCTTCCTTACCAGCAGATCCCATAGATGAATCCTCCTTGATAAAGTTCTGGGCAAATTGGTCTTTGAAGAAAAACATACATTTCTTCATTAACTCATACTCAGAAATATCTGGTTGTTCTGATTTAATCTGGTTCTTTAAAAGATCAAATGGATTTAAAGAAGATTTTGTGAGGAAAGAAGAGACTTCCTCTTTGTCAACTTGGTATTGTGAGAAATACTCATCAGCCTTCTTGTTTATCTGATTATACAGATCTTCAATATCTTTCTTGGGGAAATTATTCCACCATCTAGTCCAAAATTCTCTTTTAAGAGAATATCCTTTTAATTCACGATCCTTCTCAATACAGAAGTCCCATTTTAATATCCATGGAATACCATATTCTATAAATAAAAGGATGAGACTATATTCTTCCCAAAGATCTTCTTTTCCTCTAATAAGAGGATGCCATTTTTCCCATCTATTCATTGCTTCGACAATATTCGAAGGAAGAATTCCTTTAACTGGTCCATATATGGTCCACCAATCCAAAAACCACATGGGTAAGGATGTCCCCATCTTCAATATTTGGGGGCAAAGTTTAATAAACCAAGTATGTTTATTTTTTGGATTCTGATAAGAAAACAAATGATGAAAACCCATTTGATAATCCCAATAATTATAATTATAGGAATTATCTCCAAGTTTAACAGTCTTGGCAGAGGTAAGATCCAAACCCCAAGATGCTGGCTTTACAATTTTTCTGATAATAACTTTGCTATAGATAATAGCACTATTATTATCTTTAGAATTTTCTCTTGTATGCGTAATAGTCATACTATCCGAGAGGTGGAGAATTGTCTCAAAATATCCCCTTGGTTTACCTGATAAGGTAGGTATCTGGAAAGGATGCAAATAAGCCTTTCTGATCTGTAATGGATCGTCCAGAAGATGATAATCTTCTTTTTCAATATGACAAACATGAATAGATTGATGTTTACATATATAATCTGTCATTTCATCTTTGGCCACTATATCAGCCATAGATTGCGGAGCTTTATCTCCACTAGAAGAGGATGATCCAATATGACCTCCTTTTTTCCCCACCATAGTGAAGCCTTCACTATCAGTATAACTGTTAGTTTCTGGAAGATATAATCTTCCCCTGCCTCTACCACCTCTGGTTCCACCTCTATAAGAGGTTGATCCTCGTCCTCTATTAGAGGAAGCCATATTCTGCATAATATACAGAAATACACTGATTAATATATCAGGCATGAATAACATATAATCTGGCTAATTGATCTTTAAGATCTTGTATTTGTGAACGAATAGAACACATTTGCTTGAATTCATTAATGAATACATCATCTGTAAAGCAACTATCAGAAATATCTATGTTGCTAAAAACAAGAAATTTACCTTCAAGAGATTTAATCTCTTTTAAAATTTTATTTATTTTTCTTCTGTCTTTATCACAGATCATAATTAGTGATAATGATCCTCATATACAGAGGATATACTTTTGTTACTTTCTTGAGTGATAAGTAACTTTCTAACTTTTCTTAAAGATCTATCTTTCCATAATTGAAAATATAATTTTTCGAGATGATGAGTAGAAGGTTTATTATTACCTCTTTTAATAGAAACCTCTTCCCATTTAATGGCATTATCCATAGATTCCATATGCTTAATTTGTTTATTAAGAACTTTAATATTCTTATTAGAAATCATTGAAAATTATTTTGAATAGGTTATATATAACCTTGAAATTTGATTTTTTAAATCAATTATTTTTTCTTCATTATCTTCAATTTCATATAAATCTTTACAAAATTGAAGATATCCTTCTCCTGGTTTATCCCAAAGAAAATTATTTCTTTGTTCTAAATTATCAATTTTAGATAATAAAATATTAATTTTCTTTTGGATTTTACTATCAATCATAATAAAATTTACTGGGAATAAGTTATATATAACTTAGAAATTTTAGCTTTTAAAGCTTTAATTTTGTCATTATTTTCACAAATCTCTTTTATATCCTTATAATGTTGGTTATTCGAACTATAGCTACTATGCCAAAGAAAATTATTTCTTTGTTTGATAATATCAATTTCAGATATTAAAGAGTTTAATTTTTTCTGAACTCTGGTGTCAATCATATTGACCCTGCAGAAATTCCC
>BRYE01000011.1:10965926-10970926 GCA_030159115.1 Actinidia arguta var. hypoleuca | reverse complement strand
TTTTAAATCTTCTTCTATTTCAAGATTATTAATCTTTTTATTCATTTTGCATCTATTTGCATAATGCCCTGACTTTCCACATGTAAAACATTTAACATGTCTTTTCTTACTTTTTTTAGAAGTAGAGGTTTTATCCTTCTTATGACTAGATTTTCTATAATAGTCATCCTTTCTTTTTTCCTTCTTTTTCTTAGATTTTCTATAAATCTTTTTATCTTTTTTATCTCTTTTATGAGATTTTGAAGGATAATTTATCTTAGGATCATTAACAGCAAATTGATCACAAAACTCTCCTAATTCTTTTCTATTATTCAAGTTTTGTTTCTTTAATTGTTTTTGTAATTTTAAATCATTACAAAGATTTAATCCTTCAGTTATAATAGCAGATTTTAATTGACCATAAGTATAATCATTGTAATCAATATCTCCATTTATACCCCGCAAAGAGTTGCGAACTCTTTCAGCAAATAACTTTGGTAGGCCATCAACATATTTAGCCTTCCAATAAAAAGAATTAGCATCATTTCTCATCAAAACTTTAGATAAGAAAACATCATTATACCATCTAAAATGTGCTAAAGATAAGCACTTTAGATTTTGCAACATATATCTTTGACTCTCATCATTATTAGAGACTGCTCCCATAAAATGGAATATAATAGCATGCACAAGAGTATAGACAGCATCAGAAACCACAATAGGTTGATTATTCTGATCTACTTCAGTTTTTACCGCATTAAGAACTTCATTTCTTTGGGACTCATTTAGATAATTATCCCACCAACCTCTTAATATTCCTGTGAATCCTGATATAATCATAAGAGCACATTTTTTATCATCATTATTCCTGTTTTTACAGGCAGTAGCGTATATCATCATTTCATGAATAGTATTCATGATAAGAAAATCAGATTTACCATCAATTTCCCAGCAGTAAAGTTCACTACCTTGGAAAAATCTTTGATCATGTTGAGGAGTTTCCTCAAATAATATATCAGGAGGAGTAGGCCTAGGATAATAATGCCTTCCTGATCCTCCTACACTGGTATTTAAACCTTGTCTATATTTTATATCACTATTAAAGTCTTTATACTTTATTTTATATAAATCATTACTGTTATCTTGAAGATCTAAAAATATTTTTTCTACATCTTCAATATGATCTATATTTTTAGGATCAAATTTTAACATATTAATTTGAAGACTTTTGAGTTTATTCTGTAATTCTAATAAGAATTCATTATATTCTTTTTCATTTCTATAATTAATGTTATCAACCTTGATAGGTGGTTTAACACAGACAGGTTCTAATCTTTTAACTTCTTTAGATTTTTCTATGACTTCTTCTTTTTTAAATATAGGAGTCATTTTATCTATTTTATTTTGTACAGAAACAATATTTTCTTCAACTCTTGAAAGTTGTTTCCCTATAATCTGAACATTAACATTAGTCCAGTTATTTTGTTTTATAATAGATTCAAAATTACCCACTGGAAGCTTAAAAGCACTAGCTTCAATGGTATATTCATTACCTTGTGAATTCTGACCATATTCAAGAGTGAAATTGGAAGGTGGATAAACTGATGTAAGAGTTTTTCCTCCAATCAATTTCCATTCACATTCAAAATCAGTTAATACACAGACACTATTAATATTATCATTGGAATATCCATGTTGTTCCAAAAAGTCAAAGTGATACTGACCATAATGTTTCTTTATAAACCATTCAGGAAAAGGTATAACTTTCCTAATAGTTTGGAGATGTAAATAATATTCATCTTTCATTTTTTTAATAAATTCCTTATTAAAATTTTTATACATTCTTAAAAAACCTGAATACTTAGGTTGTCTAAGAATATCTTTACAATAATCTACTAATAAATGATGGTCTGAACCATCAATATCAAAAAGAGAATTAATCATATTTGAAAATTTATTTCACTAGCAGAAGGAATATTCTGCTCTTTGTAAACTCCATGGGGAATTTTATTAGGAGATATCCTAATACCTTCTAAAGATATATTATCATCCATATCACTTTCTGATACATTACTAGCCGTAGATGGTCTAGCACTAGATGAAGGAATTGAAACCTTATAAGGTATTTCTATATTATTAATAGAATAACTTCTATTTAATTTAGGCAAATTTTTCCTAAAATTAAGGAAAACCTCGCCATCAATATTTTCAACTATTGATTCAATATCCCTATGTATAATAGGTTTAGGAGGTATAGCCCTCTGAATAGTCCATCTTTCTGGAAAATCAATATTTTCCCATTTTATCAACTTATTAGTTGCTGTAAAAGATGTGTTTAACATATTTGACTCTATCAGAGTAGTATATCCTAATTGATTTCCAACTTGTTTAATATTAGGAGTTAATGTATTCATTAATTTAAAATACACTCTGTAAATAACAGCTACAGTTTCTGCTCCTGGTAGGAAATCATATCCTTTAGTTAATAGTTTTAACTGAACAGATTCACATATATGTCTATCAGTTAAAGACAAAGTTAAATTAGGATAAACATTAAAATATACTGGACCGTGACTTAAACTAGTCTCAACAGCACTCATTATGGATGGAGTCCAGCTCAAACATCTAGCATCTCTTAAAGTTGCTTGTATACATGCATTTAAACCTAATAAAGTTAATGGTTTAAAAGCTATTTGAACCAACCCAATATGCATAAATTTATATTTCCCTTTATATCTAATAATATCATGAGGTTTAATTAAATTTATACTTTCATTATCAGGACCTACACTTAAGGTCTGTTCCATGGTTTTAACAGCCATACTGCTTCTTAGTTCAAATAAACCTTTCCTATATATAGTACTTGGTTGGACTAATGGAATTGTCCACTTGTTTAATTGTTCTTTAATATTTTCATATTCAATAAGATCAGTATTTTTAACTGATTCATCATTATCAATATTCTGAATATCAGAAATATGCAAAGAACTCGATATAGAAGTGGATAAATTATCGGCCATATAATTCTTATAAAATCTGTTAGCCACCAGGTTTCTCTGAGTTTTTTTTTTTTTTTTTTTTTTTTTTTTTTTTTTTTTTTTTTATGATCATACTAATATGACCTTGTAGATTTACAGTATTCATTAATCTTCTTTCTTGCAGGATGAGATAAATGGATACCAATTTTAAGCGGAAACTCCAATGTATGAAAACAAACTTTTATTGAAGAAGAAGAAAAATATTACAAGAGAGAGAGAGATGCCAAGCTCGTTCTGCCCTCACATATGGGGAGGGACTCCCTTATATAGAGAGAAAGGAATCAATCCGGGTGCTCATTGGGCCCCATCGATCAATTGATTGCTTTCTTTACATAAAGAAAAAGAAAAGAAAACAGTAAAAGAGGCAGTAATAATTCTGCCAACGCAAACATCCCATGTGGAATATATTCCACCGACACAAGATTACAAAAAACTTTATAAAAGCTGTAATTATGGTTTGACGCGTGATCGACGTCTTCTGTCTTCATTAATTGAATTCCAGAATCGAGATAATTCTGCATATTCAGCATCATCATGATTAAATTCTTCATCATCAGGGTCCTGAGATTCCCCTGCGAGAATGTCTCCTTCTGAATCAATATCTTCCTTACCAGCAGATCCCATAGATGAATCCTCCTTGATAAAGTTCTGGACAAATTGGTCTTTGAAGAAAAACATACATTTCTTCATTAACTCATACTCAGAAATATCTGGTTGTTCTGATTTAATCTGGTTCTTTAAAAGATCAAATGGATTTAAAGAAGATTTTGTGAGGAAAGAAGAGACTTCCTCTTTGTCAACTTGGTATTGTGAGAAATACTCATCAGCCTTCTTGTTTATCTGATTATACAGATCTTCAATATCTTTCTTGGGGAAATTATTCCACCATCTAGTCCAAAATTCTCTTTTAAGAGAATATCCTTTTAATTCACGATCCTTCTCAATACAGAAGTCCCATTTTAATATCCATGGAATACCATATTCTATAAATAAAAGGATGAGACTATATTCTTCCCAAAGATCTTCTTTTCCTCTAATAAGAGGATGCCATTTTTCCCATCTATTCATTGCTTCGACAATATTCGAAGGAAGAATTCCTTTAACTGGTCCATATATGGTCCACCAATCCAAAAACCACATGGGTAAGGATGTCCCCATCTTCAATATTTGGGGGCAAAGTTTAATAAACCAAGTATGTTTATTTTTTGGATTCTGATAAGAAAACAAATGATGAAAACCCATTTGATAATCCCAATAATTATAATTATAGGAATTATCTCCAAGTTTAACAGTCTTGGCAGAGGTAAGATCCAAACCCCAAGATGCTGGCTTTACAATTTTTCTGATAATAACTTTGCTATAGATAATAGCACTATTATTATCTTTAGAATTTTCTCTTGTATGCGTAATAGTCATACTATCCGAGAGGTGGAGAATTGTCTCAAAATATCCCCTTGGTTTACCTGATAAGGTAGGTATCTGGAAAGGATGCAAATAAGCCTTTCTGATCTGTAATGGATCGTCCAGAAGATGATAATCTTCTTTTTCAATATGACAAACATGAATAGATTGATGTTTACATATATAATCTGTCATTTCATCTTTGGCCACTATATCAGCCATAGATTGCGGAGCTTTATCTCCACTAGAAGAGGATGATCCAATATGACCTCCTTTTTTCCCCACCATAGTGAAGCCTTCACTATCAGTATAACTGTTAGTTTCTGGAAGATATAATCTTCCCCTGCCTCTACCACCTCTGGTTCCACCTCTATAAGAGGTTGATCCTCGTCCTCTATTAGAGGAAGCCATATTCTGCATAATATACAGAAATACACTGATTAATATATCAGGCATGAATAACATATAATCTGGCTAATTGATCTTTAAGATCTTGTATTTGTGAACGAATAGAACACATTTGCTTGAATTCATTAATGAATACATCATCTGTAAAGCAACTATCAGAAATATCTATGTTGC
>BRYE01000011.1:10958426-10963426 GCA_030159115.1 Actinidia arguta var. hypoleuca | reverse complement strand
TTATATTTAATATTCATTCTCTTTCCACTAGCATTAGAAAGATTTTGTGTAGTTTTCTCAAAATATTGAGTAGGAACTAATCCTTCCTGAATGCAGTTCATATCTGCACCACTATCAACTAATGCAATAGCACCTTCAATAACATATTCATTATGAATAACAAGATCTATCTTAATAAACCATTTCTGATAAGGAATATGATTTATTACTAAAACATCATTAAATAATTCTTCAGAGGGATTCTCATAGGAAGTTCCCTCATCAATCATAGGTTCTTTTATAATAACCTGTTTCCTTTTATCAATTTTATTTTTTATAATTTCTAACAGCATATCTGTTGAATCTTGTCTTTCTTTAAGAATTCTAATTTCTTCTTTAAGATTATTAATTTCAAACTTTAAGTCATCAACATTAGTTGGTCTAGAATTTTTCTTACTTTCTAGTCTTTTTAAACATTCATTTAAAGTATATCCTTTGAAATTATCAGATGTATCCTTTATATGAGATTCAATAAACTCTTTTTTTAATAAAGGATCTGTAAGCCGATCAGCAAAAGCTAAGATATTCTTTTGTTCATCAGTCAATACATTAATAGAAAGATCATTAATCTTTTCTAAAGATTTTAAAGAACAACAATTATTTTTACAGTTGTTATCAGAACTAGTAGAACTAGTAGAAGAACTATAATCTTCTAAATCATTAATCTCATCTCCAGAGGATAGCTCTGGTTCAGATTCAGATTCTGAAGAACTTTCATTAATTAAATTTAATATCTTAGATTTTAAATCTTCTTCTATTTCAAGATTATTAATCTTTTTATTCATTTTGCATCTATTTGCATAATGCCCTGACTTTCCACATGTAAAACATTTAACATGTCTTTTCTTACTTTTTTTAGAAGTAGAGGTTTTATCCTTCTTATGACTAGATTTTCTATAATAGTCATCCTTTCTTTTTTCCTTCTTTTTCTTAGATTTTCTATAAATCTTTTTATCTTTTTTATCTCTTTTATGAGATTTTGAAGGATAATTTATCTTAGGATCATTAACAGCAAATTGATCACAAAACTCTCCTAATTCTTTTCTATTATTCAAGTTTTGTTTCTTTAATTGTTTTTGTAATTTTAAATCATTACAAAGATTTAATCCTTCAGTTATAATAGCAGATTTTAATTGACCATAAGTATAATCATTGTAATCAATATCTCCATTTATACCCCGCAAAGAGTTGCGAACTCTTTCAGCAAATAACTTTGGTAGGCCATCAACATATTTAGCCTTCCAATAAAAAGAATTAGCATCATTTCTCATCAAAACTTTAGATAAGAAAACATCATTATACCATCTAAAATGTGCTAAAGATAAGCACTTTAGATTTTGCAACATATATCTTTGACTCTCATCATTATTAGAGACTGCTCCCATAAAATGGAATATAATAGCATGCACAAGAGTATAGACAGCATCAGAAACCACAATAGGTTGATTATTCTGATCTACTTCAGTTTTTACCGCATTAAGAACTTCATTTCTTTGGGACTCATTTAGATAATTATCCCACCAACCTCTTAATATTCCTGTGAATCCTGATATAATCATAAGAGCACATTTTTTATCATCATTATTCCTGTTTTTACAGGCAGTAGCGTATATCATCATTTCATGAATAGTATTCATGATAAGAAAATCAGATTTACCATCAATTTCCCAGCAGTAAAGTTCACTACCTTGGAAAAATCTTTGATCATGTTGAGGAGTTTCCTCAAATAATATATCAGGAGGAGTAGGCCTAGGATAATAATGCCTTCCTGATCCTCCTACACTGGTATTTAAACCTTGTCTATATTTTATATCACTATTAAAGTCTTTATACTTTATTTTATATAAATCATTACTGTTATCTTGAAGATCTAAAAATATTTTTTCTACATCTTCAATATGATCTATATTTTTAGGATCAAATTTTAACATATTAATTTGAAGACTTTTGAGTTTATTCTGTAATTCTAATAAGAATTCATTATATTCTTTTTCATTTCTATAATTAATGTTATCAACCTTGATAGGTGGTTTAACACAGACAGGTTCTAATCTTTTAACTTCTTTAGATTTTTCTATGACTTCTTCTTTTTTAAATATAGGAGTCATTTTATCTATTTTATTTTGTACAGAAACAATATTTTCTTCAACTCTTGAAAGTTGTTTCCCTATAATCTGAACATTAACATTAGTCCAGTTATTTTGTTTTATAATAGATTCAAAATTACCCACTGGAAGCTTAAAAGCACTAGCTTCAATGGTATATTCATTACCTTGTGAATTCTGACCATATTCAAGAGTGAAATTGGAAGGTGGATAAACTGATGTAAGAGTTTTTCCTCCAATCAATTTCCATTCACATTCAAAATCAGTTAATACACAGACACTATTAATATTATCATTGGAATATCCATGTTGTTCCAAAAAGTCAAAGTGATACTGACCATAATGTTTCTTTATAAACCATTCAGGAAAAGGTATAACTTTCCTAATAGTTTGGAGATGTAAATAATATTCATCTTTCATTTTTTTAATAAATTCCTTATTAAAATTTTTATACATTCTTAAAAAACCTGAATACTTAGGTTGTCTAAGAATATCTTTACAATAATCTACTAATAAATGATGGTCTGAACCATCAATATCAAAAAGAGAATTAATCATATTTGAAAATTTATTTCACTAGCAGAAGGAATATTCTGCTCTTTGTAAACTCCATGGGGAATTTTATTAGGAGATATCCTAATACCTTCTAAAGATATATTATCATCCATATCACTTTCTGATACATTACTAGCCGTAGATGGTCTAGCACTAGATGAAGGAATTGAAACCTTATAAGGTATTTCTATATTATTAATAGAATAACTTCTATTTAATTTAGGCAAATTTTTCCTAAAATTAAGGAAAACCTCGCCATCAATATTTTCAACTATTGATTCAATATCCCTATGTATAATAGGTTTAGGAGGTATAGCCCTCTGAATAGTCCATCTTTCTGGAAAATCAATATTTTCCCATTTTATCAACTTATTAGTTGCTGTAAAAGATGTGTTTAACATATTTGACTCTATCAGAGTAGTATATCCTAATTGATTTCCAACTTGTTTAATATTAGGAGTTAATGTATTCATTAATTTAAAATACACTCTGTAAATAACAGCTACAGTTTCTGCTCCTGGTAGGAAATCATATCCTTTAGTTAATAGTTTTAACTGAACAGATTCACATATATGTCTATCAGTTAAAGACAAAGTTAAATTAGGATAAACATTAAAATATACTGGACCGTGACTTAAACTAGTCTCAACAGCACTCATTATGGATGGAGTCCAGCTCAAACATCTAGCATCTCTTAAAGTTGCTTGTATACATGCATTTAAACCTAATAAAGTTAATGGTTTAAAAGCTATTTGAACCAACCCAATATGCATAAATTTATATTTCCCTTTATATCTAATAATATCATGAGGTTTAATTAAATTTATACTTTCATTATCAGGACCTACACTTAAGGTCTGTTCCATGGTTTTAACAGCCATACTGCTTCTTAGTTCAAATAAACCTTTCCTATATATAGTACTTGGTTGGACTAATGGAATTGTCCACTTGTTTAATTGTTCTTTAATATTTTCATATTCAATAAGATCAGTATTTTTAACTGATTCATCATTATCAATATTCTGAATATCAGAAATATGCAAAGAACTCGATATAGAAGTGGATAAATTATCGGCCATATAATTCTTATAAAATCTGTTAGCCACCAGGTTTCTCTGAGTTTTTTTTTTTTTTTTTTTTTTTTTTTTTTTTTTTTTTTTTTTTATGATCATACTAATATGACCTTGTAGATTTACAGTATTCATTAATCTTCTTTCTTGCAGGATGAGATAAATGGATACCAATTTTAAGCGGAAACTCCAATGTATGAAAACAAACTTTTATTGAAGAAGAAGAAAAATATTACAAGAGAGAGAGAGATGCCAAGCTCGTTCTGCCCTCACATATGGGGAGGGACTCCCTTATATAGAGAGAAAGGAATCAATCCGGGTGCTCATTGGGCCCCATCGATCAATTGATTGCTTTCTTTACATAAAGAAAAAGAAAAGAAAACAGTAAAAGAGGCAGTAATAATTCTGCCAACGCAAACATCCCATGTGGAATATATTCCACCGACACAAGATTACAAAAAACTTTATAAAAGCTGTAATTATGGTTTGACGCGTGATCGACGTCTTCTGTCTTCATTAATTGAATTCCAGAATCGAGATAATTCTGCATATTCAGCATCATCATGATTAAATTCTTCATCATCAGGGTCCTGAGATTCCCCTGCGAGAATGTCTCCTTCTGAATCAATATCTTCCTTACCAGCAGATCCCATAGATGAATCCTCCTTGATAAAGTTCTGGACAAATTGGTCTTTGAAGAAAAACATACATTTCTTCATTAACTCATACTCAGAAATATCTGGTTGTTCTGATTTAATCTGGTTCTTTAAAAGATCAAATGGATTTAAAGAAGATTTTGTGAGGAAAGAAGAGACTTCCTCTTTGTCAACTTGGTATTGTGAGAAATACTCATCAGCCTTCTTGTTTATCTGATTATACAGATCTTCAATATCTTTCTTGGGGAAATTATTCCACCATCTAGTCCAAAATTCTCTTTTAAGAGAATATCCTTTTAATTCACGATCCTTCTCAATACAGAAGTCCCATTTTAATATCCATGGAATACCATATTCTATAAATAAAAGGATGAGACTATATTCTTCCCAAAGATCTTCTTTTCCTCTAATAAGAGGATGCCATTTTTCCCATCTATTCATTGCTTCGACAATATTCGAAGGAAGAATTCCTTTAACTGGTCCATATATGGTCCACCAATCCAAAAACCACATGGGTAAGGATGTCCCCATCTTCAATATTTGGGGGCAAAGTTTAATAAACCAAGTATGTTTAT
>BRYE01000011.1:10878426-10880926 GCA_030159115.1 Actinidia arguta var. hypoleuca | reverse complement strand
GGACGTCGCATGAGAAAGTTGTGTTCAAAATATGAATTCTGGTCTAGTGATAAAATATGATTCCAACTGATTCGAAATTTTAAAATATGTATAAGTGCGTTGTTTTAGAAGTATTTGGAGGGTTTAGATATGATAGACAATATGTTTAATATTAAGACGTAAAAGGAAAGAAAAACTAAAGAAATGACAAGGAATTTAAATTTTTACCTCAATAGAAATATCAGACTATTTTTCGATTTCGATTCTTTGTTCTTCTTTTTCTTTTCTATTTTCCTCTAAACTCCCTCTCTATATTTCTCTGTATTTCTCTCTCTCCGTGCCTTTCCTTTCTCTCTCTTTTTTTCTTTGTTTGTTTGTAAATGAATCTACTGCCAGCAACAATTATTAAAACTCACACACATAGGGATAACTGCTTCCAGCAACTCTCTCTCACTTTTTTATGCGCCACATGCACACACATGCACCTCCATGCACATGTGCACACTCATTCATGGTGACATATGTTACCATGCGTCGTACCCGCGTAACAACGTGTTGCATTATCATGTTTCGTTCTCTCTAATTTAATTTATTGTAAAAATTATTAGTTGCATTTAAAATTAAATAAAATCAATTCGATTACTAATTTAATACTCGTTTTCGTTGGTCGGGATATTATAATTTTCCACCTTAATAATAAATCTTGTTACAACCTTGAAAAGTCCTTATGATTCATGTTATGCATGTGATCCCAGTGGTGGAGAATGAGAAGATATGCAAGCTTATGGTAGATCATTTCCATTAGAATGAATTTGAGCTAAACACATACCCTTCAAATACATGAGAATCGAGTGTTTATTTCCGTGAAGGTCTACGTATTTAGTTTACTCCATCTTGGAGTGAAAATACTTACTAAGTAATTGTATGTTGTTTAAGAATGTTTGTTCATGAAATGTTATGAGTTTTGAAGAGCATTGTTCTTTGTTGATGGCTTTGCAATCTTGGTGTTCTTGATAAAGTGAATTTGAGTATTGCCTGAGGATGAGCAAAAGTTAAGTATGGGGCAATTTGACGAGAATGCAAAATGTCATATTTTTTTCCTATTAATGTTTAATCTTTTATACTTATTTGGTGCCTAATGTACTCATTATTCTTACATTTTGATTTAGGATGCAAATGAAGATGTTAAATGTAAAAATAAGCTAATTGGGCGATTTTGGACGATTTTGGACAATTTTGACATCGCTTCGTAATATGGGAATAACTCTTTTATCCGAGCTCTGATTGATATGATTCAAGATGATATAGATCACCAAAAAAATTGCTACAACTTTAATGTTTTGAGTTTTGAGAGGTACTAGCAGAATCAAGGTCGAAATCGGGCTTGAAGTTGTTGCACTTACATTGTTAATGTTCTAAAACATTTATTACAATGCAATTCTAATACGCGAATCTAACATGGGTTATTTGCGGAAGCTTAGTAATCTGGTGCATTAATGTTCTAGTTGAAAACACCATTTTTCTAGTTATATTAAGACTTTATTTTACTTTTAATATTTTTTTAATTAGTTAAATTTATTTATTGTTATTTTAGATAATAGTTAGAATATTTGTAGGAGATTTTTTAGGCTTCTAATAAGGGGAGTTTGCTATCATCAGTTTATAAAGGAGGAGCATATCTCTCTCTCGCTCTATCTTCTTCTTTTTGAGTTTTCTTCATGGCCTTACGCGGCTAAACTTTAATACTTGGTCGAAAGAAACGAAAGCTTGGGAATCAATAAAATTGTGAGATCTAATTTGTTTTCATTATTCAATTTATGCTTTGAGTATCGGATGTTCTTTTGTGTCTATCTTCATGTTTGTCTTGTTTAATTACTAGGAGGCCTATTAGTTTGTTATTCGTTGCAATCTAATGCTATGTTAGATATCAAATTTGTATTTATTTGATCTCTTTAATTTGTGAAGCAATTAAGATTTAATGATTTTGTACGTTAAAAATTATTAGATCTTAGGAAGAACGCTCGACGAAATTAAAAGCAACCGCTTGTGCTTTCGTTGTTTAGCTTCATTGATCTCTCTAATTCTTAAGGCTGCTACTAGATTAAACCTTTAGTGCTTGTCTTGGGTTGTTTAGTAGTTAAGGTTAATTAGATCGCTTATTTTCTAATTAACTATGACTAAGGAGATATAGAAAATTAGGTCTAACGATGAATATTCAAATTATGAATTTATATATACTTGCATCGATGATTAGTTGTACAATCATGATGGTGGATGTTGACTTAGACCAAGGTTTGTTCTTTTGATTGATTTCGATACTTTAATTTGAATTGTTCCTTAGTTGTTCTTCTTAAAATTATTTTGTTATACTCAAACCCCCATCCTTGTTCACGTAGCATAAAACTAGGCTAAATACTCTCCAAGGGAATGATCCTTACTTACACCACTACATGTATTTTTTTGGAGTATGGATTTAATTTTTGGTTGCATGCGACCACACACCAAATTTTGGCGTCATTGC
>BRYE01000011.1:10848426-10850926 GCA_030159115.1 Actinidia arguta var. hypoleuca | reverse complement strand
TTCCATGTTTCAGTTTTATTTTCTACTTTGTTATTTATTGATAAGTGATTGTTGTAATTAGAAATGTTATGATAAATATCCTATTTTGGTGTTTCATGTAAAACTTATGTAAAAATTGATTATTCACAAAACGCAAATGTAGGAGGATAATATCCAGTATCAATTTTGGCTGAGCTAGGGTGAGCACTGTTGCTCGACTGTCACTACTTAGCAAGTTTGGCGGGGTCTTCGTGCCGGAACTTAGTCGATGCACTTTAGTCGGCAGGGATTCCAAAGATAAGTTAGGGTGCGAGGGTAACTAACACGATTACGTTTTCTTTGTCACCCATATGCTTAGATCTAGACGTCGATGACGTGATAGGCTAGCCACCAGCCATGCCCTAGGGGGCATGATTGGTAAGTCACCTACTCACTAACTGAAGGGAACAATTTTCCCACAGCGGAAGCTAGGTTTTTAAATATTTATATTTTAGATATTCAGTCATGTAATCCTATAATGTCAATAACGAAAGAGTTCGATATACTTTATTACTGAAAATTTTAACTTATTACTATATTTTTTTAGTAAATTTTAGCACCTTTTTATTGTATTTTCTTAGCAAATTCTAGCACCTTATTGCTAAAAAATTCAGCAACTTATTGCTGTATTTTTTAGCCAATTCTAGAACTTTATTACGAAAAATTTTAGCACCTTATTTTTCATAAAACCCTAGTCCTAAATATTTTAGGACTTTGTTTTTTTAATTTTTTAGACTCTTTGATCTTCTCTTTTTTTTCCCTTAATCATAATCAATCCTTCTAGAATGTGGGTTCTTAGATTTTTTCTCTAAAAAATCTTAGAGAGAATTAAAAATAAGGATTGACAACCCATATGTCATATATATATGATAGGTCTCCAACTAGGGTAAGGATATGGATCCTAAGGAGTCCTAGTTTGACTTTTATTAAAATACTAAAAGTGCTAGTTATCTCATAACTTAATTTAATAATTTAATTGATATAAATTAATTCCATTAATAATTTGGATTGCACTCAAAGCAAAGGGACTAAAATACCCTCATCTCTATGGGTATCAATAACTAGATTTGGATTAATTAACCGTCACCAAATTCTAATTATTCTAACCCTCATGATTAATAATTTATTTCTTATTAAGTCATTAAATTTGTTGTGGTAGAAAATTAAGGTGAGCAACCAACAGTCAGAATTGCTCCTTTCACCTCAGCACTGAACCTCAACAATAACTCGGGCAACTTGTGCAGGATATGAAAAAACGTGATTGGCCGAGGTGAGGCCGCTCAAAACTCTTCTGACGTGGAGATCAGACCAAGGCGAATATAAACAAAACAAAATATCATAACAGAACTTTATGAAACTATATGGCGGTTAAATGTTCTCTATTGAATCTACCTTTTCATAATAGGGGAGCGACCTTTATATAGGTGGAGGTTGGAGATCCGTGTGAGAATAATCAAGAGAGATTTTTGAGTATCCATGTTTAGGAAGTATATCCCTGAGATATAGGAGAATGCCATATGGAGAGCAGGCCACAATCATAGAAACTATGATAGATACTGTTTCCCTTTAGAGGCGGAATTCTCATGGAGATGGACTTTGACCAAGTGGAGGCGCGATGGACTCTGGGATAGGAGTTCTTGTGTAGCTAAAATCCTTTTAAGATTGGTCTTTGATTTAGCGATGTGAATGACCTCACTTCAGGGTGAGCTAGAGATGAGTTTGTGCCTACTTCCGGGAGAAGTGGTCGATTGGCGATCAAAATGAGGGGTGACCATAAGCATAATGGGGTCATGGTGACGTGCTCGACTTATTATAAATAAGTGATTATTTTACCTACATCAGTAGCCCCTACTCGAGATGCCGAGATGAGACGAGAGATTTATGAGTAATTGACGAGATAATTGCTTATTGGTAAGGTAACCACGTAATGATGAAGTGTCACCACAAATGGACACGTGGATGAGGGCATTAAATGTTGAAGTGACATTGTGGATAGAATGACGGCACATTAAGGATGCTTTTGGCGGAAATGGTGAAGTGTTAAAGGTCTTTTTGACGGGAATGGCAGTTACAAGCCCGGGAGCCAAAACGTCGCGTGATCTGGGACATTGGAGCATTTGAATCTCAGCCCTTGGTATTTCTCATATATAAAGGGGCCCGTCCATTCATTTATACTTTTTCATTTGTGCTATAAAACTATTGCTCTCATTCCAATTTTTTACTTGCCGTTATTCATGGTTGCCTCCTCGCCTTTAGCTCAATAAGTATCCTAACTCACCTTAGCTTTTACTTTTGTAGTTTATGTTCCATAGGCTCGAGGCAGGTAATTCAGAAAACTTAAAGGACTCTCTGCCCTCTTGGATGTCTGATCATTTAAGAGAAGGATCGTCATATATGACAGATGAAGTGAATCAATCTCCTGAATCACCTATGGAGGATCTCTTAATCCCCGAGGTCAACCCTCTGGTCTCCATTCATCCCT
>BRYE01000011.1:10830926-10840926 GCA_030159115.1 Actinidia arguta var. hypoleuca | reverse complement strand
ATCTATTCCTAGGACTTCGTCCTGTGACCATGCAAAGACATCATAATTCATCTTCAAAAATTTTACCAAAGTTATCCGTAGTTCGTCAGTTAACTATGTCCCAACCATAACGTGGCAATCTGGATGGTCTGGGTGGATAGAAACTGGAGTAAATTCTTCCAATGGTTTAGTGTTCTCTGACTCTTTGGGGTCCACTAGGGTAATCTCTTTCATCTCGTTTCTCAACGACTCCATCTCAACGTCGATGATTTGTAATTGCTATTGGCTGCTTGATTTAGAATTAGATTCATCTTTCATTGCTAAGATAAAACATTGTCTGGCTACATTTTGGTCACCCTTAACCTCGCATATTCTTGTCAGGGTTGGAAATTTCATCTTTAAGTGATAGGTTGGCGTGATAGCCCTTGTTCCTTGTTCCTCCTAAAGTTGGGCGACCTAGGATTGCGTTGTAGGACAAAGGACAGTCTACCACAATGAAGTCTTGCCAAACAATAGTCTGGTGAGGCTCCGTTCCCAAAGTTACTGACAACTTGATCCATCCAAACGGATGGGTGGTGTTTCCTCCAAATCCGGCCAGAGGAGTGTGGAAAGGGTGGAGCTTATCGTATCCAATCCAATCTTCATCTTGTCAAATGTCGAGATGAACAGAATTTCTGTCGAACTCCCATTGTCAACCAATATCCTTTGTACATTGAAATTGGCGATGACGATAAAGATGACCAAGGTGTTATCGTGAGGGAGGTATAGGCCCCTCAAGTCGTCATTGGTAAAGGTAATGGGTAAGTGAGCTATAGTTGCAGGTGAGGAGAGGTTATAAATGTTTTCCTCTACTCGTCCACAAGTGCTTCTGGCATGTCTCTTTCGAGAAGAGCTTAAGCATCCCCATAATAAAACCCCTCCATGGATCACCTGTATGTCTCCTGCGGTCGGCCTGTTATCACCATATCCCCTCCGAGGTAAGTCAATAGGCGCCTGATTTGCAACATACTTTGTCAGATATCCCATCTTGATAAGGTCCGCTATCTGTTCTTTCAACTAAAAGCAATCCTTAGTGTTACGTCCATGATCTCGGTGGAACTCACAGTACTTATTTTTATTTCTTTTTCGAAGATCAGTTTTAATTTTTCCAAGCCACTTGACAAATTTCTCGTGCTTGATTTCTATGAGTACTTGGGTGATGGGAGCGTTAAGAAGGGGGAGTGTCAATTCTAGACGGTGAGGTGGCGTATGAGGGCGCCTATCGTTGGTTCGTCCCCTCGAATCTCGATCTGGCCTTTTGTTTCTCACCTTATCTCGGTAGTTTGCTCGCTTGGTGTTCAGTTTCTTCCTCTTATCATCCCTTCCTCGCCTCCTTCGTTTGGCCTCAGCCAACTCCTCAGCGGTAATATATTTGTCAGCTTTGCCTTGGAGAGTTGATAAGGTTTCTGGGATGTTCTTTGAAAGGGAATTAAATAATGGGCCTAGACGTAGTCCCTCCATCATCGCCATGATCACCACTTTGTCACTGGGGTCCTCTACCTCCAAGATAGCTTGGTTGAACCACTTTATATAATCATTTAAACTCTCAGTCTCTTTCAAGGGGATGGTAAAAAGATGGGAGGCTTCTTTTCTCTAACTTGGCAACTCATAAAATTGGCAATAAAAAGCCTACTCAAGTAGTCAACAAGTCAATGGTTCCTGGAGACAGTTTTCTGAACTATGATCTTGCTAGACCCTTTAACGTTGAAGAGAAAGCCTTGCACATTACCTCGTCAGAATATCTTTAGAGTGATATCAAGTTTTTGTATGAATCTAGATGGTCCATAGGATTTGTCTTTCTTTCATAGATCCTGAGTTGAGTAGGTAGCTTGAACCCAGAGGAAACCCTGGCTCTCATCACCCTCATTGTAAACAGTGGCTCAATTTGCTTGATCAAAGCATCCACGGTTACTGGACCGCCCCCCCCAATATTGATGGCATCAAAGCGAGTGTCCAGATCTTTGATTTTTTATGAAGTAGAATTGTCTCGGTGCCTAGGCGCCTGGTCATCTCGGCGAGGCGACCTTCATCTTTGCCTGATTTTCTTGCCCTTCATTTCAAGGGTTCGGGTGGATGATTGGGATTTTGATGAGGAAGGACTTCGTTCACATCAGGGACTAGGATTAGACGATCGACATCATCTATTTCGTGCTCGGCCAGTACTACAATTGTTCTGTGAATCATCATCGCCCGACCGGCGAGATCGTTGGATATCCAGAACGGGAGGTGCGGTAGGAGGTGGTGGATTGGCTGCGGCGATGCTGTATCAAGCGGGCGTTATTCTCATTCATGATTCTCATCTGCTCGGTCATACCGTGTATCTCACGGTGGAGCCCCTCTAGATCCGAAGCTTGGCTGGTAGTAGCTATTGGATGAGCTTTATAATCTAAAAAGCTACTAGCACTTGGTCTATGTATCAAACGGTTGCACAGGTGCATAAAAAATTGAGAATTATCATTCCCACAGACAACGCCAAATTGTTGTGGCAAAAAATTGGAATGAGCAACCAACAGTCAGTATTGCTCATTTCACCTCAGCACTGGACCTCGACAATAACTCGGGCTACCTACGCAGGATATGAACAAACATGATAGGCCGGGGTGAGACCGCTCAAAACTCCTCTGTGTGGAGATCAGACCAAGGCAAATATAAACAGAACAAAATATCATAATAAAACTTTATGAAACTGTATGGCGGTTAAAATATTCTTTATTGAGCGTACCTTTTTGTAATGGAGGAGCGGCCTTTATATATGTGGAGGTTGGAGATCTGTGCAAGGATAATCAAGAGAGATTTTTGGGTAGCCATGTTTGGGAAGTATATCCCTAAGATATAGGAGAAATAATAGGAGAATGCCATATGCAAAGCAGGCCGCAATCATAGGAACCGTGATGGATACTTCTTCCCTTTAGAGGCGGAATTCTCGCAGAGATGGACTTTGACCAAGAGGAGGCGCGATGGACTCTGGGATAGGAGTTATTGTGGAGATAGAGTCCTCTTAAGGTTGGTCTTTGATCTTGTGATGTGAATGACCTCGCCTGAGGGCAAGCTGGAGATGAGTTTATGCCTACTTCCGGGAGAAGCGGTCGATTTGCGATCAAAATGAGGGGTGACCATAAACATAATAGGGTCATGGAAACGCGCTCGGATATAATAAATAAGTGATTATTTTACCCACATAAAAAATGATAAGTCTTCATTTCGATAAACAATTTATCAAAAAAATTGGATCCGAATTTCAATGACTAAATTAACTCAAAAGTGATATCCGCTCTCTCCTAGAAGAGAGTGAGATTCCATCTTGAGAATTAAGTACTCTCACAGACCTAACAACGACCACCCAAGATACCGAGGTGTTGACCTTAATTAGCCTTAGTCATTGGTAAATTAAATTGAACGATGTCAAGAACTTGAGTTCACCATTCTTTTCGGATTAAGAGTCAATTGCAAATAGAGAATGTAAGATTTCATCATAAAGCAACAGTTTTATATGATTTACTTTTTAACGATAATTCAATTCAGTATATTCTCAATGTACCAATACTTTAACTCAGAGTCATTTACTCTGATAATTGAGATAAATCATCCTATCATATAGAGGTTAATAGTGTTATAGTTTTCGTATATGAGACGTTCAATCTCATCACCAACTACGAATCGGTTTAAAATTATCATAATCAACGATTAATATCTCCTATGTAAAAAATTTATTTTCACACACATATCGTATCTCTCGATAACTTAGGGACATATCATCTCATGATATATAATAATATGCATACCATCTCATGATATAATAAGATAACACCCAATTGTATGATTAAATAAATTCTCATTTCAAATAATAATTAAATATTTAGATATATGGGCATACATTTCCCAACACGAACATGGCAGTTGGCGTTTGGTGTGTCAAGGCATGAGTCGAGCTACACTATAAAATGCCAAGTATGTTCTCTCTCAAAAGTTATAGACTCTCTCCCTATATATATATACACTTCTAGTCACTAACTTAAGCATCAGAGAGTCATCCCGAGATAACTCTGGCGGCCTTTCTCATTGTTCATGTCTCACAAGTAAGGCATGCAAGCTTTTTCCATCCTTATCCACTAGCAACCGTTGTCATTGTCAACATTTGATATTCTTTTTTTCCCTATTACCCCATAATTGGCACCGTCTATGAGAAATTGACCATAGACATTAGTAAAAAGTGATTCAAAGGCATCCAGAAGCATGAATGGTGGCAAAACCAATCGAGGAGCCCAAGGGAAGACCTTCTCATACCCAAAACACCAGGTGAGAGGGGAACTAGACTACTGGACAATGCTCAGAGGGCAACCAAGGGTCCTTCTAGGCAAAAGCCAGGTCAATCATTCAATAACAGCAAATAAGATAGTTAGAACATTGCCATCAAACTAATGCAAGCTCAGATGTCAGAGCTAAGGTAGGTCTTAGTGGTCAAAAATCTGACAATGCCAGCCTCCCAAGATGGTAAAGGGTCATCCGAGGTAAGGTCAGTCTAATGAGAAGTCGCATGTCAAGTTGGCCTAAAGGGAAAATAAGCCATTTCTTATTACACTAAGGCCGAAAGACAAAGTGACAGCAAGACCGGGTATCGGACAGACGAAGAGTACCACCTCTGGTGTGGACCTTTTCCAGACCCTTAATGCCAAATGGAGCTGAGGAGACAGTGACTTGAGAACAAAACTAGTCGCCCAAGTAGCAGCTGCTGCAAGAACAACCCTCTCGGCTATATCAAGAGTAAGGACTTCAAAGTCCACACAAAGGGACCAACTTCTCCTAAGGTATCAAACCATGTTAGAGCCCTAGGATTGAGGGAGTGGAACCTCTAGAGAAGTTCAACCCCCCAAAGTTCACCATGTAAAATGAAAAATTAGAACTGAGGTCGCACATCAGCCACTTCTAGTAGATGAGGGAACTTTGGATTCACCTTGACGCACTCATGTGTAGGGTATTTACTTCAAGGATGTGCAATCTTGGGCTGAAGTGGTTCGATAAGCTCCCACCAAGGTCCATAAAGAGCTTTCTTTAATTATCCGAGTCATTTGTAGCTCGATTTGTGATCAACACTAAAGCGCCAAAAGGTATAAGTTCTCTTATGACACTCTGCAAATGCAAACCTTCGAGATGCTCTAAACCTACATAAAGAAGTATTGGGAGCTCTACAATGAAATTGAGGAATGTTCAAAGAAGCTCGCCATTTCAAATACAAGCTTGGGCTGACTCCTAATGAGAAATTATGAGATAATGTGATGCTCATTTCTCTAGTCGACCTTCGAGATCTCATGACATGAGTGGAGATGTATGCTCGATTGGAGGATGACGTCTGGTAGGAAGAATGAGCTTCGGGAACATCTTCCCATGGATATGGCGCATTCAAAAAATAGAAAGAGAGTACCAAGGACTGTGAAGATCGGGCGAGATAGGGAATAAATGGGGTTTTTAAAGAACTAATCTATAAACTCCTTACTATGATTCGACACAAACCATACTACAAAAAGCCATTCCCCATGGGACGAGATCCTAAACAAGGCAATCAGCAGTAGAAATGTGCCTTCCACGAGGAAAAAGGGAACAAAATAGGAAACTGCTTAGTCTTGAAGACTTTCCTGGATCATATCGTTCAAGTTGGGCACTTGGAAGAGTTCGTTGATAAGGCAAAGACGTAGGCAAAGAAAGCTGAGGTCAAATCTAACCCCAAGGTTTGAGTGCGATAGAGATAAAGTGACGATTCCATGGAGGAAAACCTCCCTCTATATACTATTCACATGATTGGGGAACAAATTATCCCTATCTAAAAAATAAGATCAGGTGGGGGATCTAGATCGTCAAGCAAATACATGAGGTACTCTCGGTCCAACCAGCAATAAAGAAGCCAAGACATGGCTTGTTTGAGTCGAGAAGAATCACATTTACCAAGGAAGATCTAGAGCGGGTTCAACACCCCCGTAGTGATCCCTTGGTCTCCAACTGTGGGTCTACAACTACGACGTAAAGCAAATCCTGGTAGACTCTGGCAATTCGGTTGAGGTGATATGTTACGATCTTTTTAAACAACTTAAACTATCTAAGACTCATTCAAACCTTGTTTGAGCTCCATTAGTCGGGTTCAATGCTCAAGCTCACTAGCCCTTGGGAATTATAACCCTCAAAGTCTTAGATTGACCCCAAGAATTGGAGAGTGAGTATGTGATTGTTGATATTCCGTCCCCCCTAGCAAAGATTAGTTACACAGGATGGAGGGAGTTGCCTTCATACTACAGCATGTCATTAAATTTCTTGCCTCTAAGGCGGAGAAAACACTTTACAGAGACCAAGTGACGGCCAAAAAATGCTATCTTACCATAGTAAGCATCAAGACAACCATGAAAGAGGGGCAAATGGTGGAAGAGGAAAGGGCAACCCTAGAGGATGTTGGTAGGACCCTTGAGGCCAAAGTCGTAGTTGGTACAATTAATACTTAGATCCCTTGCATTCTAAATGTTTAAAACAATTATACAAATCCATTATATAGACACTTTTATAAATATAAAACACATTTCATTGCAAAAACAATATTTTCACTACAAAATCCTCCAAGCAATATCATTTTACCTTGAGATTTGTTTGAGTACAAATAGGAAAAAATAAATTAGAACATTTAATCCAAAAGAAGACTAAGTACTTGAACCATGCAATTTTTACATTGATTGCATATAATTTAATTTCAAACCAATCAATCTTGCTAAAAAAAAAAAACATTTTTACAAGTTTACACTTGCAACAAAATTCAATCTTGCAATTCTAGTCCCCATGTGGAAACGACATCGGTATTTTCAAGTATTATGCTGCAATTGTAAACTTCTATGCTTATGAATTGAAATATATAGATAAAATAACATTAGAATAGTGACAAACAGAATGTTGGAGTCACATATTAAATAATGATCACTAAGATATTTGGGCACCTGATGGGGAATACCATTGATGCCTACATCGATGATATGGTGGTCAAAAGCAAAAAAGAGCTGGATCATTTGAAAGACCTCACCGAGGTGTTTGAGATCCTAAAAGAGCACAAGCTGACACTAAAACATGGCTAAGTGCACCTTCAGAGTAAGCTCGGGTAATTTCCTGGGGTACGTAGTCACTCGATAGGGGATAAAGGAAAATTCATAGCAGATTATGGCAATAAATAACCTTGTAAGCCCGAAAAGCGCGAAGATGTGCAGAAGCTTATAGGAATGGTATTAGCACTCAATCAACTCATTAATAAGTATTCCGATACATACCGTCCATTTTTTCAACTCTTTCGCAAAAATAAAATTTTTTTTTGAATGAAAAGTGAGAGCTTGCACTTGAATAGTTCAAAAAGTACTTAACCAGACACCATTTTCCTCCATATTGGATGAGAGAGAACTGCTCTATGTGTGTCTCGTTGTCTCTAAACATGTTGTTAGCTCGGTGTTGCTGGAATGGAGTGCCCGCTCTACTTTATTAGCAAGACGTTTATGGATTGCCAAACGAGATACTTGTCACTGGAGAAATTGATACTAGCCTTGGTTATTACTTTGTGAAAGCTTATGCACAATTTTAAAGCACATCCAATCGTAATATACACAGAGTTTCTGCTAAAAAATACGTTGATGAAAGTGGACCTGTCTGGGTGACTATCCAAATGAATCGTGCTCGGATAATTCTTTATAAAAATGTTTCCCAAAGTAGCCATAAAGGGCCAAGTCTTGGATAATTTTATTGCGGAGTTCTCACCCCAAACTGCGAGTCCAAAATCAGGCTACCCCGAGTCTGAATGCAGGGATAAAAAGAGCTTTACAGGAAAATTAGCCACTATTGAGCCAACACCCGAGGTCCTGAGAATCGCATGGAACCACCTCAAGTCAATTATTCTTTGGCTTGGAAATTGTATGTTGACAAGCCAAAAACATCTTGGGTGCAGGGGCAGTTTTCAAGCACTACCTTAGGCTAAATTTTTCCCTAACAAATAATGAGGCTGAGTACGAAGATTTCACTGCGAGACTTATGTTTGCCAGAAAATTGATGGTTCCTGAGCTTCACATATTCAGTGATTCATTAATAGTCAACTAGGTCACTAAAAATTCAAAGCACAACGAGCCAAAATGGTTAATTACTGGAAATAGCGAAGTCGCTCCTCACAGAATTCAGAGTAGTAAAGATCAAACAAATGGGGCAAGAATTTAAACTCTCATGTAGATGCACCGGAAGGTTTGGCATTGGTATTTGAAGGAGAAAATGGCTGAACCACCTTAGTCAATCTTATCTCGGTTCCCAATCACTAAAGTCGTCAAGAATTTGTTTTAAGTAACACTGAGCTAGGACCAAGCTGGATGGATCCAATCGCATATTTTTTACACCACGACAAATTGCCAAAAGACAAAAGGGAAACACACAAGCTCTGAGTAAGGGCAATACGGTTCTGGATCTCCCTCACAGGAGACTTATACAAAAAATCTTACTCGGGGTCTTACCTACTATGTGTTCTCCTGAGCTTGGTTGAAGACATGTTATTCAAAATCCATGAAGGAATTTGTGGACTACACTCCAGGGGAAGATCGCTTGCCAAATGAGCCCTAACTCAAGGGTATTAGTGACCTTACATGAAGAAACATGCCCAAGTGTACGTCCAAAAATGTGTAGTGTCAGCTTTTCTCCCCGCTTATTCACTAGACAGCTAGGGACTTGACCCCACTCACCAGTTTATGGCCCTTCGCCCAATAGGGGATGGACATTGTAGGGTCTTGCCCTGAGCTCCTGAAAAATAAGAAATATTTGCTAGTAGCCACAGATTAATTCACCAAATGGGTGGAAGTCGAACCACTGGGTCAAATGAGGGAGATGAATGTGATAAAGTTCATTCGCAAAAATATTATATCACGGTTCAGCATCCTTGGAGCTTTTTTATCAGATAATGGAACGCATTTTGTGGTCCAGAAGGTTAAATATATGTTGTACTAGCTCAAGATTGAATTTTACAACTCAATGCCAAGCTATTGCAGTACAGCGGGCAGATTAAGGCGATTAGAAAACAATCATGAATGAAATTAAGAAGAGGCTTGAAATAGTCCAAGGCAAGTGGATCGAAGAGATTCTGAGCGTATTATGGGCCTATCGGAGCACACTACAAAAGGCAATGAATGAAACACTTTATTCCTTGGCTTTCGGTTTTGAAGTCGTAATCCCACTAGAGGTCGGTTTATCCACAATCTGATTTGAAGCATATGACAACAATCAAAATGTAGAGGTCTCATCTTGCAACCTCGATCTTGTCGACGAATGAAGGAAAAATGCATTGTTGCTAATGGCAAGCTACCAAAATTAGCTGGCCAAGACATATAATCAGAAGGTCCATCACATTGAATTCTCAGTTGGAGACCTCGTTCTAGTGAAAGTTGTTAGAAATACCAAGGACCCAGTGGATGGGAAGCTCGACCCTAATTGGGAAGGTCTATACAAAATAATTAAGCTCGTCGACAAAGGAGCTTATCATTTTGAGGACTTAGAGGGCAAGCAAGTCCCGAGACATTGGAACTCTAACAACTTGAAGAAATACTATCATTGAAACACTTGCACATTTTCTATACCGAGCTCATTTATAGAAAAATTGTACATATTTTAACCAAATTGCTCTATTTTTAGAAAGATTGCAAATGCTAATATCAAACTTTTTTGTTATTTTGAATTATTTTGCAAAAAGGTTATAACCATTTTCAATTATACAAACAGAATTTGATCACTATTACTATTTTATTACTTGGGCTATATTACAAAATCAAGAAAAAAGGCACAAGGAAAAGCATCTATTTGATAAAAAGAAGAGGCTTTGCTTGTGGAAGATATGTGAAAGTTGAGGTATATCCCCCCCTTCTCTTTGTAACATCTCTGAATGAATTGAAATGATCACAAATACACCCCTCCATGCCTCTTTTATTAGAAATACTTGATT
>BRYE01000011.1:10813426-10815926 GCA_030159115.1 Actinidia arguta var. hypoleuca | reverse complement strand
AATCTTTTTGGTATGAATTCATCCAATAATCATCTATTCATGATCTCCTTAGTACATCAATCATGCTATATTCTTCCCTTAGCGAACGGGATATCGTATGAACTATGGGTCGACTTAAACATACTTCCGCAAGTATTATTTTTATAATTTCATGGTACAACAAAATAAAGCATACTTTTAAGCATAAAACATATCAGATTTAAACACAAGCTATACTTTTATTTATAAAATATAAAATATAAAATATATTATTTTTATGCTATGTAAAACATAACAAAACTCACTTCGTGCTTAACTTTACGCTCTACACGCACTTGTTTCCAGCCTAAGGCAACGACTCCTCAGGGTTCGACCCTATAGTCACAATTCTCACAATTAGCCTTTCGCTTAATTGTGTATTTTCTTTATTTAACTTATATTACTTTTTAGTGTACCGAGTCTAAGGATATGATGAGTATATAGGGTGTCGAAACAGACTCGGGCACTAAACAAACCAAATCAGATTTCAAACTTTTCAAAGCTTTTGAGGCTGAACCGGTCGGGCAACATGCTGGACCGGTCGGACACACATCAGAGACTTAACAAGTTTGCCTCAACCGATTGGAAAAATGTTCAACCGGTTGGGAAAGATCAGTGACCTATTGTAGTGACCTCAACCGATTGAGAGAAAATATTAAACCGGTTGGGCAAGAACATGAACTTAAGACTTAATGTCCAACTTGTTGGGCTTAATCCTCAATTGGTCCAACTAGAAAATAGTGAGTTGGTTCTTTTTTTTGGCTTGGATTTCAAGCCTGTTTTAGGCTTCTAAACATATAAATCAAAAAAAACACTTTAATTAAAAATTGTAGGTATTTGAAATAAATTTTATATGTAACTCAAATCAAGTCAAAATGTTATCATATAAGAGAGTTACACTAATTGCTGGTTTCGTAGAAAAATCGAACACATTCCAAGCTTCAATTTCAAGCCTACCATGACGTACACGAGCCGTGCTTTCAATGTTTTATTAAGGTTTTACCATGATAGGGCATACACCTCCCATCTCAAGTGTTCGACACTTACTTTACGAAAAAATTTATAAAAATAGGAAGGAGGCAAGGGTATTTACCAGAGTCAGGAGAAGCGTTGTGTGATTTCCTTCACTGCTTTCTCTCTTTTACTCTCTCACCCTTTCTCTTTCTCTATCTCTTAAGCCTTCTCTCTCTCTTTTTTCGTCAAAGCTTTTAAGCTTTGTCTCTTTCTATCTTCTCTCTTTTCTTTCCTTCTCTCTTTCTTTCTCTTCCTTTCTCACTCTCCATATCTCTCTCTTTCTCTCTAAAATTTTGTCTTACAAGGAAGACAAAACCAAATCAAACAAGTGACAGCCATGGGTGAGTCACCCCATGACGTGTCCATCAATTAACATAATTACACTTTAGCTCCTCCAATTTTTAAATAGTTATATTATCTCATCTTAACTTAAATGCCTTCTTTAATTTATTTCCAAAATTATGAATATTTTAATTTAACCCCAAAACGTGTTAAATGGCTTAAATTTAATTCTAACAGTTCCTCTTTCTATAATAAAATAAAGATAATTAATGGTCGAGGTATTACACTTTACGTACAAACAAACCAAATGGATATGATACTTCAAGATGATTGGGCTATGTGTAATACCGTTTATAATTTTTTATAAGTTTTTTATATTGCAAGTAAAGAGTGCTCGGGTATTTATTATCTCATTACTCAACTTGGCATCACACACACATCACATTGCTAATAATTTTAAATAATATAAGAAAAATCCTATATTTAAATACGCTTGTGCAGTAATGAAAATAATTTTTTTTAAATATTAGAACAAATTACCTTACTTGTTTACGTTAGCAACTGTAATGGACCCTAGGATTAAATTAATAAGTGTATAATTTTTTATTACAGCTATTAATAAATTATTAAACGTAAATCTAACCATTACCGGTAATGATGTTAAAGCAATTGTAACTTCACTATATAACGCATACAAAGTAAACATTTCACACGACGCACAACTTCCACTATCACTTCTACACCTTCTACTTCAACTAGTGGCCTACGAGGTAAGAACCCTATGAATGTTTGGCGTGCAATAGCTAACATAAGTAAGCACAACACTAATGTTTCATCACGCACTGAATTTTTTAAATACGTAGACACAGACTTTAGTAATTTTTTAACACATACTAAAAAAAATCGTAATATTTTTACATGGTGGACAGCCCACCGCAAGGAATTTTTTGATATTTTCCATCATGGCACGTGATGTACTAACTATTAACCCAAAAGGCAACCCAAGAGGGAGAGTGAATTTGGGTTTTTCAAAACTAATTGCAATTAAGTTTAATTAAAGATTAATCTAATCAATGAAACAATAAATCAAGATGTATGCAATGCAATATAAGCAATAACAAAATGAATACAAGGCATAAGAAAGCACACCAAGAATTATCGAGGTTTAACCATAACTCGTGGTCTA
>BRYE01000011.1:10763426-10765926 GCA_030159115.1 Actinidia arguta var. hypoleuca | reverse complement strand
CTCAACCCCGAGTTCCCACTGTCTGCGTCATCCAGAGGGTAATACTCATACATATCAGCAATATTAAATGTAGATGAAATACCCATATCTGCCAGCAGTGCAACAACGTAGGCGTTGTTATTGATTTTCTTGACAATCTAAAACAACCCGTACTTCTTGTTCTTCAGTTTGTTGTAAGTTCCAACGGGAAAATGTTCCTTATGGAGATAGACTAGCACCAAGTCTCCTTCATTAAAAATCGTCTCGCACCTCTTCTTGTTAGTCGCTTCCTTGTACTTGGCATTGGATGCTTCAAGTTGCTGTCGGACTTCATCCTGCATAGCCTGGATGCGTTCATCCATGTTCTTTGCTACAACATTCATACCAAGGAGCTCAAGTAATGGTACAAGGTCTAATGCGTGCTTTAGAGGGACGCAACAGACGATAGCAAATGGGGACTGGCCTGTACTTTGACTAATCGTGTTGTTGTATGCAAATTCAGCTTGGGACAGCGCAAGATCCCACTATTTAGGCTTCTCGCCAAAGATACACCGAATAAGGTTACCTAGGTTCGGTTGACTACTTCTGTTTGACCATCTGACTAAGGGTGGCTGGTGCTGCTATAATTTAGGGAAGTGTCAAACTGCTTTCATAAAGTCCTCCAGAAGTGACTGAGGAACTTCATTTCGCGATCAGAAGTGATGGACTTAGGTACACCATGTAGGCGCATAACTTCCCTAAAGAATAAATTAGCTACTTATGTAGCATCAGATATCTTTCTATAAGCTATGAAATGGGCCATCTTCGAGTACCTGTCAACCACCACAAAAATGGAATCCATACCTCTCTAGGTCCGGGATAGGCCCAATATAAAATCCATGGATAGGTTCTCCCAAAGTGCCTTAGGAACTAGCAAGGGCATGTAAAGAACGGTGATCTGCGACTACCCCTTAGCAGTCTGATAGATAGGACACTTCCGCACTTGATTCCCTACATCTCTCTTCAATTGGGGTCAATAGTATCGCCCCTCCACAAGTGCTATAGTTTGTTTCGCTCTAAATATCCTCTTAATCCTTCACCATGCAATTCCCGAATAACTTGCTCCTGTAAAGAACTTTGAGGAATGCATAGTTGAGTTCCTTGAAACAAAAAGCCTTCTTGGAGGTGTAATCCTTCAACGGCTACTTGAGTTTGCTGACACTTTTCCCAGATCTTCCCAAAGTCTTTATCTCCTCATACATCTCTTTGAGGTAATTAAAGCCAACGACCTCTGTTCGCAAGGTCACAAGTAATGATGCTCTTCGATTGAGGGTGTCTGCCACTTTGTTAGAAATGCCAGACTTACGCTTCAACAAAAAAGAGAATCGCTGTATAAAAGCGACCCACCTAGCATGCATCTAGTTGATAGTAGTCTGACTATTGATGAATTTTAGGGCCTGATGGTCTGTAAACATCACAAAACTCTAAATTAAGTAATGCTCCTAATGCCTAAGTGATCGCACCACTGCGTATAACTCTAGCTCATACGCAGACCACTTGCATCATGCTTCACAAAGCTTCTCACTAAAAAAGGCCACTAGTCTTCCCTCTTGTGAAAGTATGGCACCAATTCCAACTACTAACGCGACACACTCAACTTGAAAAAGCTTCTCAAAGTTAGGCAAAGTTAAGACTGGAGCGGTACTCAACTTTTCTTTGATGACTGCAAAGCTTTGTTCTACTGCTTCTCCCCATGAAAACTTCCCTTTCTTCATGCACTCAGTGATTGAAGCTGATATACCACTGAAATTCTGAACAAAACCTCATATAAAAGGTTGCTAGTCCATGGAAGCTTCTCATGTCATTAACTGTCTTTGGGGTTGGCCATTCTCTAATAGCTCGGACCTTAACTTTATCAACATGAATCCCTTCAGTACTGACGATGTACCCCAAGAACAACAGTCTATTAGTCAAGAAACTGTACTTAAGTTGATGTGCAACTTGTTGGCAGATAAAACCGTCAACACCTCTCGTACATGTGCATAGTGCTCAGATTCATCTGACTATAAATCAATATGTCATCAAAATACACAACTATAAACTTACCAATGAATGGATTCAAAACCTGGTTCATGAGTCTCATAAATGTGCTCGGGGCGTTGGACATCCCAAATGACATCACCATCCACTCATAAAGTCCCTTCTTGGTCTTGAACGCATTTTTCCATTCATCACCGGGTCGAATACGAATCTTATGGTAACCATTTTTGAGATCAAGCTTTGAATAAAACTTGGATCTACTCAACATGTCGAACATACCATCCAAGTGTGGAATAGGGAACCTATACTTGACTATAATCTTGTTGATGGCGCGATAGTCCACACAAATACGCCAACTACCATCCTTATTTGGCGTTAATAGGGTTGGTACGACATATGAACTCATACTCTCTCTGATCTGCCCTTCTATAAGTAAGTCATCCACTGATCTTGTAGGATCTGACTGTGCTTTGGCCTTATCCGATAATGAGGAAGGTTGGGC
>BRYE01000011.1:10723426-10735926 GCA_030159115.1 Actinidia arguta var. hypoleuca | reverse complement strand
GCCTTCATGGATCTTAAAAGTACGTCTTCAACTAGGCTTGGGTGGACGCATAGCAGGTAAAGTCCCAGATATGATCTTTTGTACAAGTTCCTAAAGGAACAGATCCAAAATTGTGCTGCCTTTATCCAGAGTTTGTGCACCTCACTTTTGTCTTCTAACAGCTTGTCATGTCATATAAAATTCACAATTGGATCCATCTAGCTCGGTCCCAGCTCAGTGTTGACTAGGATAGATTCATGAGGCACTTCATGACTAAGGGCCGAGATCAAATCTATTGCGATGGTCCAACTTGTGTCCCTTTCAAAAACTAATCCAAGCCTGCTAGTACATCTGCATGTGACTTTAAATCCCTCCCTATTTGTTCAATTTTTACTTCTTTGAATTCGGTAAGGAGGTTCTTTGTCACTACCAAATACTTAGTCATCTTGTCCCCCTGAGCTTCAAATTTTTTTGTGACTGGTTGACCACTAATTTTTAGTCACTAAATATATGGAGCTCGTGAACCTTTAGTTTGCTGGAGGACCTGAGTCAATGAAAGCTTCATATTCGGCCTTATTGTTTGTTGTAGGAAAATTTAGTCTTAGGCAGTGTTCAAAAATTACTCCTTTCAGGCTTTTTAAGACTACACCTGCCCTTGTACGTAGGCTGTTTTTAGCCCTATCCATAAACATTTTCCAAGCTAAGGTAAGATTGACCTAGGCTGGTTCTGCGATAACCTTTAGAACCCCAAACATCTTGCCAATGACAATTGTTTTTGTGTCCTAGGGTGGTTTTGGAATAACCTCTCAAAACTTGGGGACTGATTGAATTTCAAAAGATCCTACGTCTGAGCTCTCTCTTTCTCTATGTGTAGACACAAGGAAACCTTACTTTGGACTCACAGCTCGGGGCAAGAACTATGCCATGAAATCGGCCAAGATCTGTCCTTGACAGAAATTTTATATCTGATTATCCGAGCTCGACAGCCCATTTCGAAAGTCAATTAGATAAATCTGCCTTTGATAAAATATTTTTGATCGGGAACTCTATATACACAGCAATGGGATGTGCATGAAAGTAGTGCATGAGTTTCCGCGAGGTTAAGACTACAACCAGAATGAGCTTCTCCAACGACAAGTACCTTGTTTGGTAATATGTAAATATTTTGCTAACAAAGTAGATCGAGCATTGTTCTCCATTTACCTCTCTTAAGAGTACTGAGCTAGTGACATGTTTAGAGACAACGAGGTAAATGTAGAGCAACTCTCCTTCATTCAGAGTGGTAAGAAGCGGTGGTTCAGTTAAGTATTTTTTGAATTGTTGGAGTGTAAGCTCGCACTCCCCATCCCATAAAAAATTTATATTTTCGTGAAGGAGTTTGAAAAATGGACTGCATTTATCAGAGGATTTACTGATGATTCTGTTTGGGGCTGTTGCCATCACGGTTAGTTTTTGAACTTCCTTTGCAGTATTTGGGTTGACGAGGTTGTTGGTAGCTGTAATTTATTGTGGATTTGCTTTGATCCCTCGTCTCGTCACCAAGTGCCCAAGAATTTTTCTTAGCTCATCTCGAATGTGCACTTCGCCATGTTCAACCTTAGCTTGTGTCTTTTTAGTATTGTGAATACCTCGGTCAAATTCCTAACATGGTATGGCTCTTTTCTGCTTTTGACCATTATATCATCGAAGTATGCATCCATCATTTTACTTAGGATTGGCTCAAATATTTTTGTGACCATCCTTTGATATGTGGCACCAGCGTTCTTCAGTCCAAAAGGCATAACCTTATAGCAGAATATGCCTCTGGAAGTGATAAATGCGGTTTTCTCTTGGTCAGGCTAGTGCATTGCTATTTAATGGTAACCTCGGTATGCATCCAAAAAGCTCATCCGGGCATGACCCAAGGTAGAGTCCACTAATTGATCAATTTTTGGCAAAGGAAAACAGTCCTTTGGACAAGCCCGATTGAGGCTTATAAAGCCTACGAAGACTCTCCATTTGCTAGTATTATTTTTTACCATGACTGTGTTCGACAATCAACTCGAGTAAAGAACTTCTGTTATTGCACTTGCATCCTTTAACTTTTTCACTTCCTCGATCACTGTATCCACATGCTTGATTGTAGATCTCCTTCCTCGTTGTTTCACTGGTCGGGCATCTGGCAGGATGTTCATGTAACGCTCCGCAACCCGGTCTATGCGGATCGACGGTACGTCACCGGCCGGCGACTTGCCGCCAAGGCCTACTTATCTTTAACCTGTGCATACTCATTCAAATTGGTATAATTTTTCTTTTTCGAAGCGTCATAATACTGAAAATAATAAAGTAGAGTGCGCATACTGTATACAGAGCTGTGCCTAAGTTTTAAACTTTCTACATACATCACATAGCCAAATTAAGTATGCATGATATGGCCGTACATCACTATATAATATAGGGGCTAACCCTTATAAAACAACATAAGGCCATTGGCCACAAAACTAAAGTCTACTTGCTATCTTCTTCTTACTGCTCCTCGGACTGGTCTCCTGAAAAAGTTTTCGAAAACGTAAGCTAAAAGCTTAGTGAATAACAACAGATGCATGAACATAAAATATCATGGATTATTTCATAACATACTTATATCATTTAACTTAAACATGTGAGCATACATATCTTTTCTGAAAACATAAACTTTCATAAACTTGAAGCTCACAGAATCTTGGCATACTTGATTTTGTACTCATACATATCATATACTGAAACTATGATAACTCGGCTGAACTGGATGACCATATAGGTCGGGTGGCTCTTTTGACCAGAGATATCTCACTTTGTAGATGAAACTTATTTTATGTCCCCCATCTACCTTAGGACCTTAGGCTAGATTAAAGTCCCACCACGGGGGACCCCGAGTGTCACTATACTTGCTTATCTTGAACATACTTAGTTTTTCTTGTAAATCATGCATCCATGGATTTCAATACATAGCATAGTAACATTGCATACTTTGAAAGGCATGGCATTCATATTTAAAATATAATCATTGATGCATTAAAAGCATGGAAAAACGGCTACATATAACATAATACGTATTGAAAACACTTTTGAAGATACATAGGTTTTGTCCATGCCATCATGTTACTCACCTTGGTTTCCTTGGCTAAGTGCTACACTTGGCGTTCCTACACATATAGGACATACGATACAAAATGTCAATACTATGATCGAGAAGGTTTAGAACTAATATAACAACTCTCGACTTGACTAAAGGTATCCCCGCTCAAGGATAACCTACGCCCTAGGACGACACTCCTAGGAATAGGTTCAAGGATCCTAGGTTGACTATTAATGGCCAAAGACAACACTTGGCTATAGTTCCTTCATCGCATCCCATTTACCTCATGACAATAAATATACATCCTAGGTCAATATCATTTGAAAATAGACTTAATGACCTTCAATTTGGTAGGTCACGAGTTTGAAACGCATCTCAAATGAAGAAGTTATGCCCAATGGAATATAGACTAAATTTTTAAAAAAACTGTGTTGCTAGTAAAATCTTAGGTTGACTTTAAACTTCAATATCTCATAATATATATGTAATTAAATTGTAAACTTTATGTGGTTATAAAGGTCTACGAGTCTATTTTCCAACGCTTCAAACGGTGTCTCAATCCGAATTTTCTAGAGAAAGTTATGCCCGTTTTACAAAACAGTGTCTGGGCTGAAAATGGTCTGGCGTTCGAACGCTGAGTCTGGCGTTCGAACGCCCAGCAACCCGAGAAATGTTAACTCTCTGGACGTTCGAACGTCCCACAGAGGCGTTCGAACGCCAGCCGCACGCAGCAACAGAAATGGCATGAAAACTTGCCAAAAACTTATCCAATCTTAACCCAAAACTTCACCTAACTTTTTATGACTCAACTACACACTCAAGAGACAACAATAACTCAAAATCAAACCTCAAAACTAACCCTAGCATGGTAAATCTAAGGTCAAAGTCTCAAGAACCCTAACATTTAATAATTTGGGATTCTTGTGTTAGCATTCAATTTCTTTGAATTGAGCTTCAATATACTTCAATTGGGACTTAAGGGAGTCCTCTAAACTCAACATTGTGCTTACTAAAGGCATCTAAGGCATAACCTAATTTCTTCAACTTATACATATACATAAAAATAGATTTTTCTCACCTCTTCAAGCTTGGTAGAGCTTTCAATGGCTTCCTTAAGCTTGGATATTGGACTCTCTCTCCAAGCTTCTCCTTCTCTTCCTTCCTTCTTCTTCCTTTCTTTCTTCTCTCTCTCTCTCTCTCTCTACAAATTTTTGTATGTATGTGTGTGTGTTTGGTTTGGTGCTTGAAAGAAACACATGGAATTCAATCCCATGTGCCCACCTCTATTTTTTTTTGTTACAACCTTCCTCTTAATTGGTCATTTCATATATTTTGGTCACTTTTGACCACTTTGACCGTAAAATACTTACAATTAGGTTCTAATAGAATTAAATTTCTACATTAAGACATGAATAAAGGAAATTTATGGGTTCGGGATATTACAATTCAGCTCGTGTTTGATGAAGTTAGGGTTAATCCTATGCATCTCGTAAGGTGTCCATACGAAGACCTCGATATTAACTGTAAGGAACTGGATGAGCTCGGTTCTCTCTCATCTTCTAGGTTTGCATTGGTGAGAAAGAAATAATATGAGTTTGGCTCATTCAATTCATAACATATTAGGTCTTTCACGACCTTAGCCTCAGGGTCCCTCCCGATGTCATCCAGGACCTCATGCTTCTCCTCAATCAGTTGCACCTATTTCATGTCTGCCTTAGTGGAGACTATAGCGAGGTAACATTGTTTGGACACTATTTGATCTCCATAAAGGGTTTCTTCACCTCAGAAGGTGGCAAACTTGATGACTTTGTGTAATGTGGAAGTCAAGCCTTCATCCTGTGCAACCAATCTCAACTACTAATCACATTATACGGGAAATGTATGTCCACAACAACAAACTCTATCACTAGCTCTTAGGAACTAGCTCGGATTTTAAGGATCACGGTTCCCAAGGGCTAGTAATACTAAGCGTTGAATCTAACCAAGGGAGCTCGGGATGGTTTTAAGTCTGATTATGAAAGCTTAAGTTGTTTAAAGAGATCATAATACATCACCTCAACTGAGGGTCCTGTATCTACCAAGAACCTCTTCAAGTCATAATTGTTCATCCTGAGTTGCATGACTAGGGGGTCAGTGGGGATGCTGCACCCTCTCTAGGTTAGCTTTGGTGAAAGTGATGCTTTCTAGTTTGGATATTATTTGTCTTGGCTTTTTTGCAGTCAATTAGACCGAGAGGACCTTGTTCATTTGTCTGATCATTCGAATTTCTCCTCGGATCCTATTTTCTAGATCTAGGTGGTTTGGGCCCCTAATCACATGAATAGTGCCCAAGGGAAGATCCTCTTCCTCCTCCTCCTTCTCCTTCTCCATGGTTTTATCAATCTCATCATTGCCCTAGTCGAACCTCGGGTTAGGTCTGACCTCAGCCTTTTCTTCCTGAGTCTTTTTGTCGTCAACAAACTTCTTCAAGTGTCCATCCCGGACCAACTGGTCAAGGAAGACCTTCAGGGTCCGACAGTTCTCTATTTTGTGTCCCTTTTTCTCATCCTATGAGTTTGAGCTTTTTGAAATAAGGTTTATCTCGAATTTGGGCAAAAAGCTTGTGGATAGCTTTAAAGACTACGTTGATTCCTTGCCTTAGTCGATTCTCATAGTCAATTGGACCTTGCTTGCACTTTTTGAACTGCCCTTCTCCCCATGTGGTACCCCCCGCAACTCGCTTTGCCTGTCAGATGTCATCTTTCAACTAGGCGAACATCTCAACTTGTGACATAAGGTCCCGAAGTCGGTTGGAGGGTTGAGCATCAAGTTCTCCTAGAGTTTCTCCCCAGGAGTCATCCCGAGCTTGTAGCTCGCCATGGCCAATTCCTCTGAGCACACTTCAATTTCGTTATATGTTTCACAGTATTGCTTGCTCTAATTTCAAATTGATTGGTTTTTTTCCTTCCTAAGCATCAAAAGAGAGCCAATGCCTTTCGATAATTTTGTGTTTATAACGAATCAAGTTATGAATGACTTAGTGAGCTGATGGAAGCTCTCGATTGACTCCGTGGGTAGTTTTTTGAACCATTTCAATTCGAGGTCTCCCAAGCTTGATGGAAATACCCGACATATCAAGGCATCCATGTGGTTCTAGAGGGCCATCATTTGTCTAACGTGGTGGCTCACATGGGATCTTGGGTCTGACTTCCCATCATATGTCATAAACCTTGGTGGCGTGAACTTTTTTAGTGGGTCCATTCTGTCAATGTCTTGGGAGAATGGCATTTGGTACCTAGGGATAGCTTCCCTTAGCTCATTCCTAGTTGTTCGGGCTACTGACCTTGTAGGAACTATAACCTTGCTTGTTATTATCGCTTTTTGCCGTTGAGCTTATTACGCAGGTCCCCCTCTCAATTTCATTTAGCGTTGAGCGTCTTGCGGAGATCCACACCGGACTTAGTTCTGTTAGGTGATCTTTTTCGCTTGCTCGATGCTATATGCTGTCTATTTGGCTATCCAAACTAACATGGGATCTATGTTGTCTCCTATCCCAACCTTCCCGAGGTTGTAGGGTTGGTTCTTTAATCCCGCATTTGAATTGTCCTGCCCCTACCGCTTGGGCTGGCTTCATCAACCTATTGTCAACCAAACTCTATGCCATTTTGTCTAATTGTGTCTACAAGCGTTGGATGGTTATATCCTAGCTATCCGCTCCTCTTGGGAGCAACTAACCTGGGTTCTGCTAGGAAGTGGCTTTGGCCACCCTTTGAGCATCGTCCAGTAGTTTACCCTTTCCGTGCCTAAGAGTTTTGGGTGAATGAGGGGTCTCCCTCGAGTTTCTCAACTACCAGAATGGTTGATGCTTTGCGATGCCATCAGAATTGGCTTTGTGAATGTCTATAATTGATTTTCCACAAACGGTGCCAATTATGGGGTGATAAATTTAAAGGATGAGAGGAAGAAAATCGAGTATAGACACTCACGGCGGTTCTACAATGGATTAGGTAACTTTAACCCATTGTCCAACAATGTCTTAGCTATAACATCAAAATAGTGAGATCGATCGCTGGAGCTGTTTTTGAAAAATGGCTCTCCAACGGTCAATTTAGATGACCAGAGAATGTCAAGAGAAAGAGGGAAAGAGTGTGTGTGTTCTCTTAGCCAAAGTGTGCATACCTTTTTAAGAAAGACTGACTTTATATGGCACAACTCGGCGTGTGCCTTGACATGCTAGCTGTTTTGTCACCAAACAAATTACAGCTTAGCGCGTACTCATACGTGTCGATCGCTTTGTCAGTGAGTAGGCAGCTAACCTAGCCATGCTCCTAGGGCCTAGATGGTAGCCTGTCATCATGTTGCTGACATCTCCATCTGGGTATGGAGGCTTTCAGAAGAAATTTCGACGTGCAAGTCTTATTTTGTCCCCTAACATCTCTCAAGAATACCGCCGGCCGTTGCCCCTCATCCAAGCTCCAGCTCGGTTACCCTATCGAGCTTACTAAGTAGCGATAACTCGGGAGTAGTGGTAGCCTTAGCTTAGACAAGGCCTGTCTTTGATAGTGTCTGCACTGAACTCCAGCGCATAAGACCATCGAGCTTACTTCATAGTGATAGCTCGGCGGAGGCCCCTGCTCTAGCAAGGCCAGATTTTATCATTGTATATTTTTTCCTTCTTACATATGTTAACGCACAGTTTGACCTTCCATTTTGCCCCTAATTTTCTGCTTTTGCCTAGCTATTTAAATGGTACCATTCTTAAGCTCTTTCTTTCATCCCTTTCTCTACAGTTGAACCGTGGCAATCATTTCCATCTCATTCTCTCTCTTGTGTCCTTTGTGTATAGTTGTAACTTTTCTCTCAAAACTAGGCTTTTAGGTTCACTGTTGATCTCATTGGCCGTGACTCCCTACAATATCCATTTTATAACCCTTCAAACACCAAAATGTGTTGAGATTAACATTAATTCACTCCAATCTCGTTCACAAAAATAAATCAAGAAAGAAATAAAGTAAACAAAAACACACAAGATTTTTACGTGATTCCCTCAAACTCGAGGTACATCCACGAGACCAAAGTCAGATTCCACTATCACCAAGATATTACAAATGGTAACAAACGAGATACAAAAGTCTTACAAACAACATCCTTAGGAGTGTCAAAACAAAGAGCAAATAAGAGGAAAGATCTCACTAAAACAATGTACAACCGAAACCTTGATGGAGCACTATGGAGCTTCAAACTCAAGCCTTTTGAGAGCAACGAACGGAGACCAAATTCGGGCTGAAATGGCTTCTGGAAATTTGCAGCATAGAAGAGCCACAAGAGTGCAAAAGCTATCCGAAACTTGTGTTTTCTAAACTAACTGAAGGTACCAAAGATAGCCCCAAAAATCTTTCAAACTTTATCTACCAAGAACCCATTAACTTGATCAATAACTCATGTTATTTGAGTCCAAAAAAGAATATATTGAGACTTGTTCTTAAACAACCTAGCAACCACTAATAAAAAAAAAAATACCTTTGAACAAATTAAGTGGGTCCTTCACACCATTATGGAGGGAAAACCCCAACAATTCTCCCCCTCTCGACTTAGGTGGAGTGATTGACCATGCTCGTCAACGATCCACATTTCTCATGCTTGTCCTTAGACAACGCCTTGGTCATCATATTTAACGGATTATCATCTGTATGAATTTTTTCAAATTGCAACGAATTCAATTCCATCAGGTTTCAAATCCAATGATATCGAACATCAATACTCTTTGATCGTGAAGGAAAGGTAGAATTCTTACTCAAATAAATAGCACTTTGACTATCGCAATGAAGTACATAACTTTCTGGCACCAAACCTAACTCTCGTAGGGACTTCTTTAACCATAATACTTTTTTGCAAGCTTCGACAATAGCAACAAACTCAACTTCCATAGTCGATAGAGCAACGCATTTTTGCAACTTAGATTGCCAAGCAACAACTCCCCCTTCAAAAGTCATCAAGTAACCCAAAGTTGACTTTCTTGAATCAACCACACCGGCCATATCTGCATTCATAAAACCATCAAGCATTGGTTTGCCCATTCCAAAGCACAAACACACCTTTGATGTACCTCTAAGGTACCTAAGAATCCATTTAACTGCTGTCCAATGTTCCTTTCCCGGGTTAGAAAGGAATCGACAAACAACTCCAATGGCGTGAGCTATGTTCGATCTTGTAGAAACCATGGCATACATCAATGAGCCAACAATAGAAGCATAAGGAACTCTCTTCATTTCTTCCTTATCTTTCTCACTTGTGGGACATTGCTTTGAGCTAAGCTTGAAATGACTTGCAAGTGAACAACCAACCGGCTTCGCCTTGTCCATATTGAACCTTGTAAGAACTTTTTTGATATAGTTTTCTTGATATAACCAAATCTGCCCATTTTTTTGATCATGAATAACTTTCATACCAAGAATTTGCTTTGTGGGTCCCAAATCCTTCATGGCAAAGGATTTGCTCAACTCCATCTTCAACTTGCTAATCTTGTAGGAATCTTGACCTACAATAATCATGTCATCAAAATATAACAAAAGAACGATAAAAATTACCATACGAAAAACTTTTTCACAAACACTCAATGATTCAAAGTGGTCTTGGAATGTTCCTAATCCTCCAATAAAGAATCAAATTTCGTGTACCATTGTTTTGGGGCTTGCTTCAAGCCATACAAGCTCTTCTTCAACTTATAAACCAAATGTTCTTTTCCCTTTTCTTTAAAATCCTCCAATTGCTCCATATAGATCTCCATGAAGAAAAGAAGTTTTCACATCAAGGTTTTTAATTTTGAAATTCAAACTTGAAGCCATACCAAGAAAAACACGAATGGATGACATTTTCACAATCGGTGAAAATTTCATTGAAGTTTACACCTTTTTTTTGCCCAAATCCTTTGACTACTAGTCTTTCCTTGTACCTCAACCTTTTTCCATCATTCTTCAATCTAAAAAATCATTTGTTCTTCAAGACTTTCTTTCCTTTAGGAGGCTTCACCAATTCATAAGTACGATTTTTATGCAAAGACTTCATTTCCTCTTGCATAACTTTTAACCACTCACATTTCTTCTCATTTTCAATGACTTCTTCATAGTTCTTAGGCTCACCATGCTTGGTTAGTATCACTAACTCGCTATAAGGGCATTTATTTGAAATTTCACTCCCTTGACGTCCTCCTAAGTGTAGGTTGTGGCGTGGCTCTTCAATTTGCTCTTCCTCCTCAATATCGAGTTCAAAATCATGTGGAACTTCCTCTTTTTCAACATCATGATGTGGCTGTGTTTCTTCTACATTTTTCTCATACATGGTTGGAAAAGTAGGCTCCAAATCAATAGAATCGATCACTAGAACTTGACCTGGAGTACTCTACCTTGCCAAAATCTTCAATACTTTGATCTTCAAAAAAGACAACGTCTCTACTTTGAATTAGTTTCTTATCAACTAGATCCCAAAGTCTATAACCAACTCGTCATGCCCATAACTAATAAATACACATTGTTTAGCTTTGTCATCAAATTTAGACCTCTCATCTTTAGGAATATGAACAAAGGTAAGGCAACCAAACACTCTTAAGTGATCATAAGTAACATCATTCCCCGTCAAAACCCTTTCGGGAACATCACCAAGTAATGGATTTAAGGGAGAAAAACTTATCAATTTAACCATCGTCTTCATTGCCTCACCCCAAAAGGTTCTTGCCAACTTGACTTTTTAAAGCATGCATCTAATTTTTTCCACAATAGTGCAATTCATTCTCTCGGCAACATCATTTTGTTAAGGGATTTTCTTTACGCTTCATTGCTGTTGAATACCTAGGCTATTAGAATATTCATTAAATGGCCCAAGGTATTTGCCACCGTTATCTGAATGAACACATTTTAATTTCCTTCTGGTTTCTCTTTCAACTTGAGCTTGAAAATGTTTAAACACACTTAAACTTGGTCTTTAGTTTTTAATCTGTAAGCCCAAATCTTTCTAGAGTGATCATTAATGAAAGTGACAAAATAAAATGAACGACCAAGAGATTTAACTTTCATAGGGACACACAAATCTGAATACCCTAAATCTAAAATATTAGATCTTCTACTAGGAAATGTAGAATGAAACGAAATTCTATTTTGCTTATCGGCCAAGTAATGAACACAAGTTTTGAGTGGAGTGCCTTTGATTCTCGCCAAAAACTCCTTTTTTGCCAAAACTTTCAGCTCCTTTTCAATCATATGCCCAAGCCTTTTGTGTTACAATTCGATGAAATAGTCATCATCAACCGAGTTCACAACACCATGCCTGATTTTGCCTTGCGTAAAATAAAGTGACCTAGACTTTATACCCCTGACCACTACTAAAGAAAACTTCATGAGCTTCCACTTTCCATCACCAAAGTGGTTGTTGAACCCCTCATCATCAAGCTTCCGGTAGAAATCAAATTAAGACAAATATTTGGTACATGTCTCACATCTTTAAGTATTAACTTGCACCCAAGATTTGTTTTCAAGCAAATATCACCAATACCAACAATCATAGAAACCTTCATTTCCCATAAGAACATGGCCATACTCTCCCTTGGTATAGGAAGAGAAAAAATCAACTTGAGAAATAACATGAAATGAAGCACTGGAATCAACCACCTAACTAGTCTATTGACTCATAAAATTTACACACCCATCTTCGTACAAAACTATGAGATCACTGTTGGAAACTACTGCAGTTGTCTCTTGTTGCTTCTTCTCACCACTCTTCTTCTCTCGATTTTCCTTCTTGAACTTGAGCATTCTACAATCCCATTTTATGTGTCCTTTCTTATGACAATAGTGACACTCAATGTATCATGACCCAACCTATTTATACACGTGGGTTCACCCTTATCATGGTGTCATCATAATCAGCTAGTGAGGTTCACTTACTACGGCCTATTTATTTAACTCAGTTTAGGGATGCTTTCCATTCAAGATATTTATGCTTGAATACAAATAAAATATATGGAAACTTATTTAAATTAAACCAGATTTGATATCTCATTCAAAATATATAAGTATTCTTACATTTATATATACAACTACGGTTTTGGCCACAGTCCGACAAAACCGTTATCAAAACTGTACAAGTTCAAAAGAACTAACTTTCCTATGCTAAGTACATGACATATATCAACCAAAAATTAACTAAGGTCTCCTGCCTTCAGTCGCGCTCCACCTCATTCTCATTATCTAAAATTATTACGTACAACTACGTCTTAAGTACTGGGCTAGTGTATGTCAAGTTATATAATACTAACAAATGCCCGTGAAATTATAAAATATCGATTCATTTCAACATGAAATAACTTTACTTTGTCAATCCTTTTTTTCCATTCATTGGCTCATCTAGACTTATTTACCTTGATTTCATATCAAGAGTTCAAAATTATATTGGA
>BRYE01000011.1:10705926-10710926 GCA_030159115.1 Actinidia arguta var. hypoleuca | reverse complement strand
TCGAGCTCAGCTACTGGTACACAATAATGTTGCCTCAAACAAGTTTAGGGATGACCACAGCATTCCCGATGACGTCCTGATAGAACGGTCCAGTCCCAATGAGGATGCCAATCTGGTTTAGGGCAATGAGGACTGGATCCCAGTTTGGATCTGGCTGATCCATCAAGCTGGGCTTTGGTTTTTCATAAGCCCAATGTTGAAAAAAGTGATGGCGCACTTCTGCCTCACCTTCATGCAAGTGTCGGTGAATTATTTTTGGACTGTGTTCATGGTGGACACACTGATCCGCCAATAGGATCTTCCTTTTAGCTTCTCTAATTTGCTGCATATACACCATTATGCATCCATCAAATTGGCTAAGAGGGGGTGAAATAGGTTCTCTATTAAGAATGACTAATTAAAATTTCACCCTATAAAAAAATACACACAATAAGGTAAATAACAATTTACGAGAGTAATAGATGAGGGAGTGCAAACGAATTTATAGTGGTTCGGCCAATCTTTGTCTATGTCCACTTCTCTAAGAACTCCTTCGGATTCCTTTATCTTCACAAGCTTTCGGGTGCTTGAAAACCTCGTACAATCACTAGAACTTCTTCTATTCTTCAAGAGAAACCTTCTTGTAGATTTTATAAATAATCAACCAAAGTGATCTTCACAAGTGTAACAAGGATGCCCACACACTCCTGTTTGAAGATAATTGATATCGATGAACTTTAGAGTGATCTGTCTGTTTTGATCTTACAAAGGTAGCTCAAATGATTCAAAATGTTTTGAATTGAATGCAAGGGTTGGGAGGATTAAACATACTTAAATTCTTGTCCCAACAACCTCAAGGGTTGCATTTATAAGCCCAATTCTAAATCTAGTTGTTACTGCATTTTATGCATTGATCTAGCCGTTCTGAATGAGTCTCAGCTGTTGGATTTTAGTCTGGACGTTCAGGATCAAGAAGTTCAAATTTTGGTCAACACTTCGGTCGACCGAACTTTAACGTCGGTCTATGTTTCTCTTTGCTTCCAATGAGCCTTCAAATCCTTCAATTAAAAGTTTGATCAACTTCGGTCAACCGAAACTCAACTTCGGTCGACGTTGATCTTTGCTTCCACTAAACCCACAAATTCTTCAATTAAAGGTTTGATCAACTTCGATCGATCGAAACTCAACTTCGATCGACGTTGCTTTTTGCTTCCAATGAACCCTCAAATTTTCAATTAAAGGTTTGATCAGCTTTGGTCGATCGAAACTCAACTTCTGTCGACGTTGCTCTTTGCTTCCAGTGAACCCTCAAATCCTTCAATTAAAGGTTTCATCAACTTCGGTCGAGGGTCTCCAACTTCGGTGAGCAAGTTCGGTCGACCGAACTTCAGACAAATTCAGTAGTTAGCAATAGTTTCATTATATTTTTTAAAAGCCCGAACCATTAACTATCCAAAATGAGTTTAAGCGATAGATTTTTACTTCTATAAATCCCATTAGCATTATATCAATGGTTATGACTTGTGAGAACTTATGAATTATAATTTGAACATGTATCGACTCTTTTATGCTTGAATGAGTTTTCTTTAAATTGTGAGCGAGGCACATGATTCAACTCTATTCCAAATCATGATTTCAAAGTATACATACATGTATAGATTCAAAACAAACTTGCATAAATGATGTTTTGAGTTAGACAAGTGATTTATGCATCTTCGTCACGTATGAGAATGTTTTGTCTTTCTTTTTTTAAAACACTCAATTTTCAACATGTATATAAGCATTGTTTAACATACATAATTTTAATCATCAAAATCAAATATAGCTTTATGCTAACAAGTTTAAATATCTCTTTCAATATTTTTCTTTAATTTTAAAAAATAAAAATATACTCTGTAATAAATATATACTACACACAATTTCACAAAGAGCATAATTTCTTTTATTGGGATTCTTTTCTATTAGAAAGCTAGAAATCCTTTATTTCTAAAAAAAAATATTTTTACTAGTATTGAATGCAAAAGTGAAAATCTTATTCTATTGCCTAGAATCCCACATCGGTGAAATACTACATATGGATGCAATATAGCCTACTAAAAGTCAGTCTATGCCTAGGCGTTAAACACGTGAGCGAAAGACGGCCAATATAAGGCTGGTTGTCTTACCGCATTGTTATAGTTCAAACTTTTGTTAACCGTCTGATTCAAGTGAACTGCAACCGGTTTGTCCGGTTTCGCCATTTAATCACGATTTGGATTAAATGAAACGTTTTATACATAAAACAGTTTTAGCCGATAAATGAAAGTAATGTACTCAAGTATCTATTTTTGTATATTAACTACTTATGTGCTTAATAAATTATATTATCTTTTTATATTATTTTTGAACTCAATATTTTTTAATATGGATAAGTAAAAAGTTATTCTTTTTCTTTTTTTTTTACCATTCATAACACTGGATAATGCTAGTATAGCCTATTACGGAGCGTGTGTGTATATATATGTGTGTGTGTGTGTGTGCATATATATATAAATCTGTTAGCCAACAGGTTGTTCTCTGAGTTTTTTTTTGTTTTTTTTAATCATACTAATATGACCTTGTAGATTTACAGTATTAACTATTTTTCATTCTTTCTTACAGGATGAGATAAATGGATTATTTATGAACCACAAAGGATTCCTAAAATTAATCATGGGTAGTTCTGGTCTTCATATGAGCTTAAATGAACAGCTTAATTGGACCTCACAAGCCTTCAATGCCATTCTCGGCAAACACGGCATAAGGGTCACCCAGCTATCACCCAGCTCATATTCAAAGACAAGCTGACATACTCATTGATTAATTTTAACTGTAATAATCCTTTTCAAACTTCAAAAAGACTGAAAAATCTAATACTATGAAACCATCACAGGGGATCACATATGTATGATCTTTACACAAACATATGCAAATAAAACAAATTTATATAATTAATAGACTCAGAGTAGTACCTGTTATGGCTAACAGAAGGCGTTAGCCGACTATCGTCTTAATAGATCCAATGTGGCTCTGATACCAAATAGACGGAAGCTCTAAAATATATAAACTTTTATTGATGAAGAAGAAGGGGAAATATTACAAGAGAGATCAGAGATTAGAGAGAGAGAGTGAAGTGGGAAGACTTAGTATGCCCTCACATATGGGGAGGGACTCCCTTATATAGGCAGAAAAGAATCAATCCGGGTACTCATTGGGCCCCATCGATCAATTGATTGCTTTCTTTATAAAAGTGTCTTTAAAAAAGAAAAGTGACAAAAAAGAATCTGCCGACACAAACAAACAAACGAATAGAAATATTTTGCCGACGCTACCATACAAAAAACTTTATAAAAGTTAAAGATACATAATTATGGCTTAGAGCGAGATCTACGCCTGCTATCCTCATTTACAAAGTGTCAAAATCAGGATAATTCCGCGTACTCAGCATCATCTTCATTAAAGTCCTCATCATCAGGGTTTTGAGATTCCCCTGCAAGAATATCTTTGTCGGACCCAATATCATACTGTCCTCCAGATCCCATTGATGAATCTTCCTTGATAAAGGATTGAGCGAATTGGTCTTTCAAGAAGAACATACATTTCTTCATTAATTCATATTCAAAAATATTTGGGTTTTTCGATTTAATCTGGTTCTTCAAAACCTCAAAAGGATTTAAAGAAGATTTACTGAGAAAGGAAGATACTTCCTCTTTATCCATCTAGTATTGTGAGAAATACTCATCAGCCTTCTTATTGATCTGATTATATAAACCTTCAATTTTTTTCTTCGAAAAATTATTCGACCATCTAACCCAAAATTCTCTTTTGAGAGAGCAAACATTTGTCTCTCTGTCCTTCACAATACAGAAGTCCCATTTGAGAATCCAAGGAATTCCATATTCTATGAATAATACAATCAGACTATAATCATCAAAAATATCTTCTTTTCCTCTGATAAGAGGATGCCATGTTTCCCACCTTTTCATAGCTTCAATAATATTTGGAGGAAGAATTTCTTTCAAAAGACCATATATGGCCCACGAATCATAAAACCACATAGGAATTGTGCCTGTCTTCAATATTTGAGGACATAGTTTGATAAACTATGTGTGTTTACTTTTAGGATTCTGATATAAGAATACCTGATAAAACCCATACTGATAATCCCAATAATTATAATTATAAGAATTATCTCCAAGTTTAACGGTCTTTGAGGAGGTAAGATCCAAACCCCAAGAAGTTGGCTTCACAATCTTTTTAATAATAATCTTGCTATAAATAATAGCGCTATTATTATCCTTAGAATTTTCTCTAGTATGAGTAATATTCATACTATCTGACATGTGGAGAATAGTTTCAAAATATCCCCTTGGTTTACCTGATAAGGTAGGAGTTTGGAAATGATGAAGATAATCTTTTCTGATGTTTAACGGATCGTCTAGAAGATGATAATCTTCTTTCTCAATATAGCAGACTTGCATAGCAGTACGTTTACAGATATAATCTGTCATTTCATCCTTGGCCACAATATCAGCCATGGTCTGTGATGATTTACCACCACTGGAAGAAGAAGATCCAATATGACCTCGTTTTTTGCCCATCATAGTGAAGCCTTCACTATCAGTATAACTGTTAGTTTCTGGAAGATATAATCTTCCTCTACCTCTGCCTCTGCCACCTCGACCACCTCCCCTAGAAGGGGTTGGTCCCCGACCTCTATTAGAGGAAGCCATTTTCTGCACCATATACAGAGGTAAGAATATAATTAGTATTAATAATCAATACTTTAAGCATTAATAGCACATAATCTAGTTAATTGATCTTTAAGATCTTGAATTTGTGATCTAATAGAACACATTTGCTTAAATTCATTAATAAATGAATCGTTAGTAAAGCAATCATCAGAAATATCGATGTCGCAAAATACTAAAAATTTACTTTCTAGAGATTTAATCTCTTTTAAAATTTTATTTACTTTTAATCTGTCTTTTTCACAAATCATA
>BRYE01000011.1:10690926-10693426 GCA_030159115.1 Actinidia arguta var. hypoleuca | reverse complement strand
TTATGACTAGGCTTTTTATAATAGTCATCTTTATATTTATTTTTATTTTTATTTTTCTTAGATTTTTTATAGTCTTCTTTTTTATCTCTTTTATGAGATTTATATGGATAATCAATCTTAGGTATATCTATAACAAATGATCACAAAACTGTCCTAATTCTTTTCTATTATTTAAGTTTTGTTTTTTCATTTGCTTTTGTAATTTTAAATCATTACAAAGACTTAGTCCTTCAGCTATTACTGCTGCTTTTATTTGACCATAAGTATAATTTTTATAGTCAATCTCACCATTACTCCCCCGTAAATTATTACGTACCCTTTCAGCAAATAAATTGGGTAAACCATCAACAAATTTAGCTTTCCAATATATGAAATTAACATCACTTCTTAGCAATACTTTAGCTAAGAAAACATCTTTATACCATCTAAAATGTGCTAAAGATAAGCACTTAAGATTTTGGAGTAAATATCTTTGACTATAATCATTGTTGGATATAGATCCTACAAAATGATATATTATAGTCTGTACTAATGTATAGACAGCATCAGTAACCTGAATTGGTTGTCCTTGTTGATTATTTTTAATTTTTACCGCATTAAGAATTTTATTTTTTTAATCATTGGTTAGATAATTATCCCACCAGCCTCTTAAGATTCCTGTAAATCCTGATATAATCCAAATAGCACATTTCTTATCGTTATTATTATTATTTTTACATGCAGTAGCATATATCATAATTGCTTGAATAGTATTCATAATCTGAAAATCAGACATACCATCAATTTCCCAACAGTAAAAATCTCATGGGATGTTGGACACCTTCCTCAAATAATATATCTTGAGGAGTAGGCCTAGGATAATAATGCCTACCAGATCCACTTACACTGGTACTTAAACCTTTTTTATAATGAATCTTATTATTTTGAAACTCATTATTTTGAACTTCAATATTATTATTCTGAAGATCTAAAAACATTTTTTCTACATCTTCAATATGTTTAATATTTTTAGGATCAAATCTTAACATATTAATTTGAAGGCCCTGAAGTTTATTTTGTAATTCTCTTAAGAATTCATTATATTTTTTATTATCTTTAAGATTGACCTGTTCCACCTTTATAGGGGACTTAATACATACAAGTTCTAATTTATTAGTTATTTTACTAGTTGTTCCTTTATCTAGAACTTCTTCTTTCTTAAAAACTAGAGTCATTTTATCATTTAAGGAAATAACCTTTTCTTCAATTCTAATTAATTGACTACCAATAGTATGAAGGGTTAAATTAGCCCAATTATTTTGTTTTATTAACTTTTCACTACTTCCAGCAGGAAGTAAGAAAGCCCTAGCATCAAAAGAAAATTCATTTCCACTACTATCATGACCATAATCTATAGTAATGGATGAACATGGTGGGTGAATAGATTTAACTATTTTACCACCAATAACTTTTCATTCTTTCTCTAAATCTGTTAATACACAGACACTATTTATATTATCATTGGTATAACCATTTGTTTCTAAGAAATCAAAATGATATTAACCATAATGTTTCTTTATAAACCATTCGGGAAAAGATATAACTTTTCTTATTTTTTTCAAATATAAATAATATTCAGATTTCATTTCTTTGATAAAATTTTTATCAAAATTTCTATACATTCTTACAAAACCTCCATACTTAGGTTGAGCAAGAATTTCTTTGCATAATTTTTCTAATATATGATGGCATTAACCATCTATAGAAAATATTGTATTATTCATAATTGAAAATTTATTTCACTAGCAGAAGGAATACTTTGCTCTTTATATACCCCATGTGGTATTTTATTAGGAGATATTCTAATTCCTTCTAAAGATATATTATCATCTATATTATCATTATCAGATAAGTTGCTAACCGAAGAAGTTCTAGCACTTGATGAAGGAACTGATACCTTATATGGTAAATCAGAAGTATTTATTGAATAACTTCTATTTAACTTAGGTAAGTTTTTTCGGTTTAAAGGCAATTTGGACAAGACCAATATGCATGAATTTATACTTTCCTCTATATCTAATAATATCATGAGGTTTAATTAAATTTATACTTTCATTATCAGAACATAAACTTAAGGTATGTTCCATAGTCTTAACAGCCATACTGCTTTTTAATTCAAATACGCGTTTCCTATATATAGTACTCGGTTGGACAGTAGGAATAGTCCACTTATTTAATTGTTCTTTAATATTTTCATATTCAATTAAATCAGTGTTCTTAACTGATTCATCATTATTTAAATTCTGAATATTAGAAATATGCAAAGAACTTGATACAAAATATATTTGTCGGACCCAATATCATCCTGTCCTCCAGATCCCATTGATGAATCTTCCTTGATAAAGGATTGAGCGAATTGATCTTTGAAGAAAAACATACATTTCTTCATTAATTCATATTCATAAATATTTGGGTTTTCTGATTTAATCTGGTTCTTCAAAACCTCAAAAGGATTTAAAGA
>BRYE01000011.1:10683426-10685926 GCA_030159115.1 Actinidia arguta var. hypoleuca | reverse complement strand
ACAAATGCTACACCGCAACTAAAACAGAAAATATTGCACTCCGCAATCTATACTATATATATATAAGATTGAGATTTGCGGCTTATCTTTGATTTGTTACCTATTTGGTTAAAAATACAAATGCTACACCGCAACTAAAACAGAAAATATTGCACTCCGCAATCTATACTATATATATATAAGATTGAGATTTGCGGCTTATCTTTGATTTGTTGCCTATTTGGTTAAAAATACAAATGCTTCACCGCAACTAAAACAGGAAATATTGACTCCACAATCTATACAATACATTCTTGGGTTGGGCTGCCTTCAATTGTGAGAAAAACTAGCTAGACAGATTTGATTTTGATTAATAATCAAAATCATTCACTTTTTAAATCTGAATGCGTAATTTAATCATGCAACTTGATGCGATCATTATAGCTATATAATTTCATAACATTTAATTTTGAAGCAAGTAAGATTTTGAACTGTTTTTTAAAAATTATCTACACGTAAAAATCTAAAAAATAAATAGTTCCGGTAATCAAAGTAGGTCATATATATGGTGTGATTGATTAGTGGGCCTGTTATGGATTTTATTAACAAAAGTGTTAGTAGATTATTTATTTTGATCATATTAATTTACTATTTGATTTAGCATAATATATGACTATTAAATGTAATTGATTTATTTATGAAAACCTATTGTATAAGTGGTTGTTAGATGGGTTACATTAGATAGTCAATGAAAATAATGAAAGAAGACGGTAAGCATCCGACCTCCTCCAAACTCCTCTAGATCGATATCCCTCCAAACTCCTCCTGTAGACCCCACCCACAAGCCTAAATTGATAATCCGAACCGTTTAGATTGTATGTCCCGCAATTAAGGTTATTCATTCAAAAAACTTAGCTGTATTGGACATCTATAAATTAAGGAACAAATCATATTTTTTTAGTAAAATGAACGATTTAAATTTATAATTATATTATCCATTAATTTTATTTAACAAAACTTTCACTACATGTTCTACGAAATGAACGAATCAAATTATCAACGTGAGCTCAGACGTGGGAGCCATAAAAAGAGTTTGGATGGGTACGGTGAGATCCAATCCGGAGGTGAGCTGCTCACGGGTCCAGCTCTTCATGTCCAAGAGTAATAGTGAACATATAAGGCAATAAAACTTTAATCCAACTGGAAAATAATTATATGCTTAATTGCTGCGTGATTCTTTTTGGGCTTTTGTTAGCAATAAAAAATGCTTCATTGTTTTTTTTGTTTTTTGTTTTTTTTATAGCTGGGGGTCTGGATCGGTTAGCTCCGTAGATTGAAGCCCAATCGAGTCGTCGCCACCGTCACCTCGTGGAGGTTGGTATATATATAGGTATAAGATATACAGAATCTTTTGATTGTGTAGATGTGAATATTTGTTGATTGAGTTGAAATTCGAATTATATTTTTGGAAAAATTGCAGAATCAAACCCAAATCATGAGTTTAGAATTAATGGGTTTATGGTTGAATTTAATGAAATAGAATGGTGTGGGTGTATCATTGTGGTTCTAGTCGTAGCTATGTGGATGGTGTGGTGGTGGTTGGTAATTAATTGGGTGTGGCCAATGCCTTGGTGGTTGGGAGATGATAGGGAGAAAGAGAGAGTTGCTCTGGTGAGAGGGAGAAGGAGAGGTAATTTTGTTTAATTACCAGGGTATTAATGTAAATTGACCGTATCCGCTAACTCCTTAATAGATCACCGCTGACAGGGAAGGTCAGTGTAATTTCTTAAATATTAGGGGAATTTGTATTAAAGACAAACCTTAGGAGACATTAATGTAATTTTCACTAAGGATAAATATATCTGCAAATACAAATAACACAATTATGTATTTTTATGTGATAGTAGACAAAAAAATTTGGAAGATCCACAATTAGTGGAACAAAGAGTAATGCGGAAGAGCTGCAACTTTTAGAAATTTGAGGGGTATTTTATATTTTTCAAAATCTTTGGGTTTATGATTGTAATAATTATACTGATGATTTAATTGGTTTTATTTGGATAGTTAAAAGATTGAGTGAATCTAGTCACTAGTTTAGGACTCATTGGATAATTGGTATAGTTTAGGGGTGGTTTATGTATTTTTCTCCCTTTTTTATTGATAAACCGGTTGTCTAGGTAGCAAGTATTGGAGAATAAACAAATTTAAGAGTATTAAATTTTGAAAATCCAATGGTAGAAAAGATGGATGCTAATCTTACACCCCAAATAAGGGGTGTACACAGGAGCATATATATATATCAAAAATGATGCATGTGGTGCACTCAAGTATAATTTTATAATAATTAATTTTAATATTCACCACAATCGATCTTCACAAACCAAAATCACAATTTTTTTTACCACAAAAGGTGGTAACAGTTTACCATAATCATGTGTAACATAATATTTTTTATTATTTTTAACATACATGCCCTCCTTAACGTTCATCACACCGATCATAGCATACACCATAACTGATC
>BRYE01000011.1:10670926-10678426 GCA_030159115.1 Actinidia arguta var. hypoleuca | reverse complement strand
CCTTGAAAAAATGATGACGAACTTGATCTATTGAATCGACGGATTTACGGTTTGTTCTCGAATTGAACGGTGCGATCCTCTTCAATGCTTTCGAAGATGATGCGCACTTGATTTGTTGACTTGAAAGATCAATTTACTTAATTTTTTTTTTTTGTATGCCTATTGGTAAAATGCAATTATGTCACCTATATGACAAAATAGATCGATGAACATTACCTCTTCCTAATAAATTAAAATATGAGAGCTCTACTCTTTTAAATAGGACCGTTATTTTATTATTTCACATGAACTTCATGTATTACCATATTTTTGACCCAAAGTCTCGAAGACACAAGCTCACGAGAATTCACCGTTTATACTCTCATCAGAACTTGCTAAACAAAAGAGCCCTGTGTAAACAAATCCATTCTTATTAGCCATTATAAACCAAACATGTTAGAAAGTTCTTCTTCTTTTATGCGGCAAACTCAGTACTCCATTATTTCAGTTGCTAACCCTAATTATAAATCTTTCACATCTTAAAACGATGAATTTGGTATCTCCTCGGGAAGACAATCGCCACACGCATTTGAACTGTTACACTTTAGACAGATAACCATATTCGAAAAGGATTATTCGCAATCATGCAATTATAAAATTCAATTATAACACGGTTAAGTACTTGTGCTGTTGCTATTTCTCTCTTGTAGCAAACAAAGAACCTCCCCTTTTCCTTAATCGTAAATCATGAATCATGATAGCACAGTTCTTCAAGTCGGCCTGCTAGAGAGTCACTTAACAACTTAAGAGTAAGCCAAGACATTAACTCTTCATTTATTGTAACAAAAAAAATTCTAACAACCGTTTAACACACAATAAATGGATCCCACTTTAAAAAAATAACAATTTGTAACTAATCCATTAGAGCATCTAACTACACATTAAACTAACAACCATTAATATAAAAACTTAACTATTTTATTGGAAATGATCTTACCTCTTCTGGCCATATAGTATAGCAGAAGGAGTAGGGTGTAGTGTTTGAGGGATGGAAAAGAGAAAATTGAGGATTGACACATGCGATAGTCCAACGGCGGTTGTAGAAGGCTGCAGATAATCACTGGCTGAAATGGCCAAGCTGCGACATAGAAACAATGAGTTCAACCACCGGAGCTGTTTTTGAGAAACGACTCTCCGATAGTCAAGTCAGATAACCGGAAAATACTACTTAGAGTCACTCATTTGTCATACCTCTTAGAGAATGAGGGATGGTCTTATATATCACAACTCAGCGCCTCATTGGACGCACCAACTATCGTGTCACACGACAAACTGCAGGTCGGTGCGTGCTTAGACGCGCTAATTGTTGTATCAGTGAGTAGGCGACTAACCCACCATGCCCTTAGGGCTTGGTTGGTAGCTAGTCATCATGTTGTCGATGTTTTAATCCAAACGTGGGGGCTGCTAGAGGAATCCTCACCATGTAAGTTATCTTCTGTCCCCTGATGGATCGCCGCCGTATGCTGTCCTTTGGTCAAGCTTCGGCTCAATTACCCTACCAAGCTTGATACAGAGCGACAGATCGGAGGTGATGTTTTCCCGCCTTTTCAACTTCCAACATAAGTCTATTTGTCTTCCTCGTCACTATTTATCCTAACCTCTGAGAGCGTTCTAGAGAGAGAAAGTCTGAGATCGTGAACTATGCCGTCTGACTGCCACTTCTGTCGCTAGCAAATATTTTACGTTCTTCTACTAATTGAACCTTTGCTTTCTGAGTTTACTCAGACCGATTCTGTGAGTTTCTTCAAGAGACTTTCATACGTAATTTATCCGCCATTTCACACGTGTTGATGCATGTGTACTTTTACTTCATTCCGATTTTGCTTAAAGTCTTTGTTTTCGCATTCTTGAGATTGCTTCTTGTTTGCTTTGATGTTTTTGTTGGGGCTTATTTGAATTCCTGGTTCCGGCCCATCCACCATTGTCCAAGTTTCAAGCTTCTTTGGTTTTTGTAATTTGGATTGCCCTTGACCCGTTTCCCCTGATGGAATTGGTCTAGTTGTCACGATTGCTTGGTTGAGCTCGTTCTTATAGTATTATTTATGTTTCCAGAACATGGAGTTGAACCGAGCTCAGCTACTAGTACACAATGATATTGCCTCGAACAAGTTTAGGGATGACCACTACATTCCTGATGATGTCCAAATAGAACGGTCCGGTCCCAATGAGGATGCCAATCTGGTTTAGGGCAATGAGAATTGGATCCCAATTTGGATCTGATTGATCTATCAAGCTGGGTTTTGATTTTTCATAAGCCCAATATTGAAAAAAGTGATGGCGTGCTGCCGCCTCACCTTCATGCAAGTGTCAGTGAATGTTTTTTAGACCGTGCTCGTAGTGGACACACTCATGCGCCAATAGGAACTTCCTTTTAGCGTCTCTAATTTGCTGCATGTATATACCGTTATGCATCCAAAGAAGGAGTTGGGCACCCACTTGCTTAAGGGTAACCATTATCTCTAGCTTAGGAACCATCATTAGCCCCAAACGAGGTTGGTTCCCGATTGCTCGGACAAGGGCTTGTATCTTAACGAGTTCATTTGGGTTTCAGGAAGGTAGGAGTTTAATGATCTTAATATACTAAGTTTCCATACAAGTTTCTGAAAGATGCTTTTCATTTGACGCCCTTTGTATATTTTTTAAAAATGTTGATTCTAATTCTTACTTTGATTGATGTGATAGATTTCAACGAGTTATTCAAGAAAAGGTCAAAGCAGTGCAAAGCTTGAACAATAGACAGACTTCTAGGAAAGTTGCCGATTTGCTAAAGTACAACCCGATCTATTACCATGTTATCCCCCATCGGACTGCTAAGCTCGATAGGGTCAAGCTTCCAGGTCTGCGCATTGAAGGCTGAGCTTCATCGTGCCACTAGTTTAGCTTAAAAGATTTCAATGTTGAAATGAAAGGACCACTTTGAGCTCATCCAACTTCGTTTCCTATGATTCTTCAAATAGCATAGATGAAGAAGGAGAAGAGTCCAATCAAATGGTGCTGAATAGGATGAGAAGGGGACAACTTATTACAGCTCGCCGTTCCTATTGTTGCCCCTGCTATTCCAATTGCTACTTCAATCATTCCCATCCTGGTCTCAAGCTCGGACCTTGAAGACTTTGACGACCTAGCTTTTGTCCAGCCTCAACTCGTGGGCGAGGACATGATTGCTCATTTGTACTCCAAAGGAGGTGGTTCGGACACAATCTTTGGCGAGGTGAATATGGCCACAAGGTTCAAGAGACTTAGGCAAAAAATGACGTAGGAGTTGGTTGATCCTGTTATTGCGTCGAACCCTCCAAATGTTCAGGACCCGTCAACGGTTCGTTAGCCAATGTTGGCGATCATTACTCCCTATGAGGTTGACACAAGATTATTAGAGACCCCCTTTCTTAACAAGCGTAAAGGGAAGCAGCCTACAAAAGAAACTTCGAAGTGTCTCAAGAAGAGGGGACCAACTCGACCTTCACTTTATCCCTGATGGAGCAAGTCGAGCTCTAAAAGCTTAAATTTTGCATTGTCGAGCTGGGGAAAAAGATCATAATGGTTATACTTCCAAATGATGTCGTTGATATCGCTGATGAAGGGTCAAAGGAGATCCGAGATCTATTGGTAATACAATAGGTCCATGTATGGATATTAACTCAGCTAAGTAGGTTTTTCCTTGCTTTAGGACACTTAGTGTTTTTTGTTATTTTTGTCTTTTAGAGCCTTTAGAGAGCATCTTCCATTTTAGTGCGCATGAAGGAGCAATCCTTCGAGCTTAAGAAGGTAAAAAAGAAGATCATCTTCATGAAGAAGTAGACCCTATTGGATTCACCTACTGCCAAACATATGAGGCTAAATCTCACTGTCAATGTTCAAGAATAAGATACCAACTAAGCAACGGTCGTAGAGGCTCGGGGTGAGGTTGTTGTTGTCCAATTGTAGCTAAACAAGGCTCTGGGTGATCTTGGCGAGCTGGAGAAAGTTTCCTGCGAACCGATCTACAAACGGGTGTTCAATCATCGAATGACCAAGTTGGAGACAACTATGACAAGAAGCTCACCGAACTCATCCTGGTATCTACTAGGAAGGCTGGATGGCTTGCCTAAAGGAGCTTGGCATTCTCGCTGAACATCCCACTTGGAGTAAGGCTACACTCAAGGTAGAGCAATTGGATCCTCCTCAACCTTATTCCCCCCTCGTACTATCCGATTTTAATGTAGAGGAGTACATGAACCAGCCGGTCGAAGAGGGTGGTGGGGAGAATACTGTGGATAAAAGAGCTGAGCTCGGGGGGTGGAAATTAGAGAACAAGTTGGAGGTGATGGTGCAAATCAAGATACCTAACTTGAGCCATAATGCACTCCTTCGTACTTTTTCCTTTCTTCTTTCAACTTTTGGATAGCCTTGTAAAGAATTCTCTTTCAATGCATCGTGTTTATCATTTCTAGATAGTCTTCACCTTGAAAGATATTTGTTTAAGTAAATGTAGACAAGCCTCATGGGATAGAGCTCTAGACTCATACAGTTCGGCTAACTCTTCCCCAATGCTGTAGCTGTTTAACCAAATCGTAGCGTTAAGTGCTTTTTTGATTTGTCGCTGCTCGTTCGGACAAGTTTTGAGTCATACCTTAGCAAAAATCTGTTGTTTTTGCATGTTTATAACGTACGTGTTTTTCTTCGACCTTGTCTTTTGATGTTCAAGTTCATGCTTGAATGGTTCTACGGTTTAGCCTCATATTTTTTTAAGATTTTTGAAGCTCAAGCTTAAGTAGTTCAGCAATTTAAGAATCAGTTTATAAGAAAGCGGTATTTCTTTTTGACCGAAATGGGGGTATTTTTCCCAAAATTCTTTAAACATAATTCTTTTTGAATAATGAGAAACGTTCTTACATTTTGACAAAAGTGGAAAATAGAGTTTTTAGACAGTAGTTTCTTGCAAGTGTAACTAAAATATTTACTGATAATATTTACAAGCTCAATTCAGCAGTGTACACTTTACTGATAATACTTCCTCAAGTTGTTAGAATTCCAAGGCCACAATTTTTTTCGCCGTTAGGGTCTTCGAGATAGTAAGTTCCCTTATTGGCGAGCTTAATTATCTTGTATGGATTTCCTAATTAGGGCCGAGCTTTTTGTCCTCTGGGTCCTTGATATTTCTAACAACTTTACTACCGAGAATTGCCTATGTTGGACCTTCTGGTTGTACGTCCTGGCTAACTGCTTCTGGTAGTCTGCCATTTGTATTAGTGCATTTTCTCTTTATTCGTCGGTAAGGTCGAGGTCTCGAGCTAGGACCTCCATGTTGTGATTGGTGTATATGCTTCAGTTCGTATTGTGGGTAAACCAACCTCTAACAAGATTACAGTTTCAAACTCGGAAGCCAGAGCATAAGGCATTTCATTCGTTGCTTTCTGCGGGGTGGTTCGATAGGCCCACAAAATGCTTGAGAGTTTCTTGACAGATGCCTTTGGCTTTTCCAAGCCTCTTTTTGGTACCCAAGTGTGTGAACTGAGTGAAAATACATCACTAGACCACACACGCACCACACACGCATCACCGCCGCCTGCTTGACTTGAGTTGCGCCAACCCGTGGCACGGGGTGTGAGTTAGGCCAGGTTTGGCAACTTTGACTCTAGATGTTTACTTGGACTCTGGCCCACATGGTATGTTAAAAGACTTTGTTGTGACTCCAATAATCACTAATTACAAGTTATTACTAGGTGTTGAATAACTCAATAATAGGTGGTTGTTACTAGTGCCTTTACCTCCCTAGTTATTAGGGGAGTTATTGGCTATTAATCCAGCATTACTCCTATGTTGGTCCTTCTTCAGTTTTTAGTACCCAGTAACATAGTTGAGAGAACATACAATCCAAAGAGAATTCAGAGCTCCTCTTCCAATTTTTGAGTTTTGTTTTTAAGAGAGATTAAATACTATAGTATTCATTGATCTAATCAGACTGTGTATAGATTAGAAGTTGTTGTTATATCTTGGGAGGCCAACGCTCATTAGAATTCAATACACCAGTAATAGGGCAATTCTACCTCAAGGATATCGTGTGGTACACGAGTCTCAACAATCTAGATTTTTTGATTTGCATATTTTGTTTTGTATTTTCATTTATGTTCTAATTTTATAATTAGTTTTGTAATCTATTATATTTAATAAAATAGTACATATTCAGTTTTATCTTGCTCTTTGTATAATAGTATGTATAATGAATTTTGCTGTAGACAGTTCATTTTGAACAATGCATGGACAATACATACTTACATGTGATCGGACCCGCATTTATGTAAGTTTCACCGTATGTTAATATGCATTATCAATGCACTAAATAAAATGTATTTTTTTTCAATTTTTTTTATATATAGGATACATAAGTAGCCCATTAATGGGTCTAATTAGTCCATGCATGGTGACCAACTGAAATACTATTGGTTTGGTTATGCTATATAGATTATATCTGAGTTTTGTTTTGTTGTTTAACCTTTTTTCAAAAAATATTACAGAAATAACACAGTTGGAAAAATATTTAGGAAAGTAGCACAGTTAGGAGAGTCCCCAATATCAACAGCGACTCGAGAGTTGTTAACTAAAATGGCGATTCACGAGTCTCTAGTAACACTAGCAACTTGGGTCGATTTAAGACCCATCAAACAGACCATTCTCCTTCCTTTCTATTCCCTTGTCTCTTCCTTCTTCCACTGCAACCACCCCCCATCTGATGTCGACCACCATCACCACCTCCCTCTTCGACCACCTCCCTCTCTCCGGCAGCGTCCTCAATCTCTCTCTCCTCTCTCTCCATCCTCCAGAAATCTCATGATTTTTGCAAATGTTAGTCTCCTAATATATAGATTTAATTTGTTCTTTTCTTCATGGTTTCACCTTTTAATTGATTTGATCCTGAAAAATAATTGATTTGATGATTTCATGGCTTGTAACCCTGGTATCAAACATGGACTAGGTTAGTTTCTGTAGAAGCTTGTTATACATATTGTAAAATTGTTATCCTATTTTTTGTAGAAACTTCTTATACCCGATTTATGCAATGCAGGGAAAAAAAAAATAGATTGTACACTTATTGGAATTGCAAGTTAACATGGTTCCTTTAGTATTATCTTATTGGCAATGCATGATAAAATTACAATAAACAAGGTGTAATGCCTAAATGTATTTAACATTTAAGAATCTGAACAAATGGGTTTATGGCCTTTTACATGCTTGAAAAAAAGGTCGGTCCAGTGAATGCCCATCCCAACCACCAAGTTAGAGTAAGGTCCATAGCCTTTTACACATGCTTTCAAAAGTCATGGATAATGTTAATAAATTACTCGTTAAACAAACTATAATATGAATAGTTAAAGTTATATACCAAAAAACAAATAGGATCAGGTAATTGAGAAGAGTTTCATATTGTTACAAGTTTGTTTGTTTTTGTCTCTCTTTTTCTTTTTATGTAAGAAACAATACAAT